>JAUKPT010000986.1:0-16832 GCA_032273505.1 Nanomia bijuga
TTATGAAGTTATAAGCATTTATGTGAGAGTACTTAAAAAAGTGATTTTTATTAAAAAAATGCACAGTTTCCACGGTAAGCATATTATTTGCAGGCTCAGCAGTGCAAGGGTTAACTATATTTCAAAGGGTGATAGGAGGTTGATTGATTTAAAAAAAGGAGATGGAGGAATGATTAACTCATGTTTTCTTTTAACATGCCTTACGTTATTATATAGTTCATATTTCTTTCATAGCGCTTTTCTCAACAAAATCTGCTTATATATTTTGTAAACACACTTAAAAATTTATGAAGATCCTATTCTTTCTCTTCTCTAAAGCACTTTTTTGTTTTGTGAATACAAAACTAGAATTTTCCAACTATCGATAGACAAAAATTAATGCAATATTTCTGTTGATCTACATCTTTATTGATCAGTAAAAACTATAAAATAAACTATAATTCTTACTACTACAATAATCTATATAGCTAATAATCCTGATATATCAAATTCTAAAGTATAATACAGTTTGTTCGATAGACTAACCCAAAACATCAAAGGATGTATCAATTGATTAAAGTTTGAAAAGGACATTATTTCAATGCATGAGTCTTGTTTTAAACTTTTAAAATTAACTTTAATCATGCAATGTTTCATGAAAGTATGCAATCGTGCAAATATGCATACTTTAAAATCACTGTTACAGAACAATGGAAAACCAGATGTTTGCTTTGACTTGGAATCACAAAATAATTGTTTTCTCTGATGATAAAATGATGTTAAAAATAATGTATTTTCCACTGAAATAAGATTTAAGCAAAGTTCATATAAACAACTCCTGAAAATTTGAAGAAGATTAGATTAATAAATCAGATGTTTTGATTAAATATTTGTGCAGAGTTTTTCGAAGCACAAATATTGTTGATCTTTTAACAACAAAAATAAACAATTCTTTCTACACAATAAAGATATACATTTAAGAATTATCGACAACATTCTTTTTTACGACGTCGTTAATAGTCGGGCACAAAAGCCTTGCTCCGTTGGGAAACCCGCCCGAGAAAAGGTTTTTGGTGGAGGACCGGAGGACAGCAGAAAAAAAATCGCTGGAAGTAATTATCAATGATTTTCTCATTAGTTATGCATAATACAAGGAAGTGGTCCATTATAGGACCTAGAAACCATGGTCATTTACATTTGTTCAATATGATATTTTAAAATCAATACTCATTTAATATTCATGAATTAATAGTCATAATATTGTCCTTTAGACAGAATTAGTGAAAATTGAAGTTTCCTGTATATTATTTTGTTCCATACTATTCGATCGGAAATTTTGTACTGATTATGAATTACAATAGAACATAGGGTCAGAAACGTAGTGCTCTAATACCTTTGCATTCTTTGTTGTTTCAATGACATGGTCGAAAGGTAATCGCAAATGTGGAATTCCTGTAATAGAACCAGTAAAACCACCTTTTTCCAAATATTTCCTGGATGTGGGTGATTCTTTTTTTAGAGACATCATATGGACGTAATTGTATGTAAGATTGTGTGCATAGTTATGACGTTCATGGCCAGCTTAAGATACGGCCCGGTATGTCACTGACAAGATTCTCATTTCTCAAGTTCTATCAATCAATCTGTAGAACCCCTAACTTTCAGAACCTTTTAATGATAGTAAAGGATTAAGATCAAACTGAGTTTTAGTTTTAATGAATGATATTTAGTGGAAATAATCAGGTTTTCCCAAATTTTCTTTCACTGCCTGTAGCTTAGTCGATTTCACTTATTTCAAGCTCTACTTTGGTAGAATGTAATCACTATGGACATCTTACTTCTGATGAAATTTTATCGTAATCACTTATCTAGTTATTTAGAAATATCCTTTAAAACGTTTTTGTCGATAAGGCTATCTTTACTCTTGAAATATAAAATTTGTAAAATAATTGTACTAAAATATTTTTATTGCTTCTTAATGATAATTACATTATATCTAGCCTTTTATATATATGGACGTGTTCATAAATATTTGATGGAAAATGGCCTGTTTTGCACCATCTTTTAGGAGCTAAGTTTAAGGGCTATTAATAATTAGATAAATGGACTTGACAAGCGTTAAGTTATTAAGTCAAATAAAAAGATAGTGCTATTCCCATTCTCCCAAATCATGTCAATAGATAGAAAATCCAGTATAAACAGTGGCTGCTTTGAGGACAATAAAGTTGCCCTAGTACAAAGACACAAAAGTTGTCTTGTGCTTGTTTCTCCTCTCCTGCTCATGCAAATTAATTGAAAATTGGTGACTAACATCTTCATTGGTATATAACATGGTTCGCATAAGAAAAATAGTTAAATGGACAAAAAGTTCTCCTGTATCATCAAAAAGCCTCTTTAAATGATCTCTTAATACTGCAGTTGATATTGGGTTTTATCTAAAGATGAAATTTATTTTTGAGTCTTAACTAAATGCTCTTTCAGACCTATAAGGATTTATCGGGCTCCTCAAAAGGACAATAAAATCGTCCAAAGTGGTGGAATATTCAAGGTGGTATCATCATAAGGGGCTCTTTATATTGCAGTGTTTTTTTTATGGTTTTATCTAAAGATGAACTTTGTTTCTGAGTCTTTACTAAGTGCTCTTTCAGATCTATGGGAATTTTTACCTATCGGACCCCTCAAAAGGACAATAAAGTTGTCTAAAGTGGTGGAATATTCTAAGACGGTATCATCATAAAGTGATATCTTCACATTGTAGTATATTTTGTGTTTCATCTAAAGATGAAATTTGTTTTTGAGTCATAACTAAGTCCTCTTTCAGATCTAGAAAGAATTTTAAAAGGACAATAAAGTTGTCCCAAGTGAAAAATAAGAATTTTCAGAGAATAATAGGACAATTCTATGATCCTTTTCTAAGACTCCGAAACAATTAAATTTTATTTTGATGATATGGAAGTAGTTGAATAAGTTCAAATTATTGTTCCTTCATGTTTAAGTGTTACTAGGCCCATTTAAAGGACAAAAAAGTTATCCATAATACGAGAATGCCCGAAGACAACTATATTGTCCCCAAACTGAGCCCAAGTTGAGATTTCCATTTTGTCAATCATAAAAGAAAGCACCTTCCTAAAGATCTGTTCTGTTCTGACATAATGAATCCAAATTATTTCACTTTTTTACATCAGTTATCTTAAAAAATAGGACAACTTTTGATATCCTTTTTTGTAGCCATTTGTCAGTAAAAGACCTTTATAGAACAGTAAAGTTGTCAGGACTACTTATTGTCCAAATGGGGGCCAATTAACAGAGAACTTGTTACTTTTCTATATTTTCCAATTTTATAAGGTATTTATACCTATTATGTGAATTTTCTACTTCTAAAATAAAAGAATGATCAAAATATACTGATTTTGTTGTTTTTGGCCTCATTTTGACATGGTTCAAATCCCGTCAAGTATTTATGAACATGTCCACATGGATTGAACAAGATCAATTGGAGAAGATGTAATATTCTGTGGTTATTATATAAAAAAGTTGATGTTCTTTTTAATATGTTCTATTTGATTAAAACAATTATTTAACGTTACTTTGTGGATATCTCTTTTCGATATCATGGCTTACTCAACATTAAATGCAGAGTAGGCCATGTCGACAAATGATTGATTTTAAGAACCCCCTCCCCACTCTCCCTCAAAGTGTAAATATTCTGGCAAGATTCGTTCGCCCCCTAGATAAAATCCAGAAAGAAGAGCCCTTCTCATCACAATATAATTACATAGTCAAGACGTTTTTCATAATTTCATGAAGCTATTTTAGGTCAAAAGATCCTTAAAATTTGGCAATATGCACCTTTTCCCTTGCAATATTTGGGTTTAATTGCTACCCGAAAAAGGATATGCTGGCAGTAGTAAGCATTTCGAAGATTGATTTTTGATGTTTAAGGTTAAGAGAGTCTTCCTACAAAATTGCTATGTAATTGAGTTATTATTGAGGAAAATAAATAAGAGGCACCATGGCCTTCTCAATACATGGTCAGATATCTTACCAAGAGAAAAATGAGTTGAGCCTTCCCAGGCAATCCTGGGAAAAAATGTCTTATTGCAGGGTTCAGACGGGTCAGGGAAAATCTGGAAAACCTGGGAATTAGGTGTTAATTTGAAAAAGTCAGGGAAAAAGTCAGGGAAAATGAGAAAAATGGGAAAAGGACAGGGAAAATATTTTGCCATGGTCAATATTTTTTCCTGGATTATTATGAAAAAATCAATTGATATTCTTAATTTGTGAAACATTTATTTTGAAATATGCATATTGTCATATAGGTTTGTTTGTGAGATATGATCATTTTCCTGAAATTTTTAGGCGTTAAATTTGTTAATGAACGATTGAGTCAGGCAAAATCATATGTAATTCAGCTTATTTTCCTGGAAAAGGGTATGTTTTCAGCCAAAAAAAAGTCAGGGAAAATCAAAATGAAAGTCTGTCTGAACCCTGTATTGGTGGTTTTCTCCTTCCTTTCAAGATCGTGTATGGAACATTTCAACTTGTGGAATTATTATTGGGGAATCTAGGGGCGTCCGTATATTTCAACATTGTGGGCAATAACTTGTCTGTTTTTATCCTTTTTATCTTGGATTCTTAACAGCACACGTGCATGTATCGGATCTCTACTTCCTGTAAATTTCAAGCCATTTAACCTAGTCGTTCTTGAGTAATTAAAGAAAACGTCAGTCAACCCTTAAAAGTTTTATTAAGTAAGGGGACTTCGCCAAAAACAGAGAAACAGGGCAAAAATAATCTTAATTTTTAGCAATTAAACAAATAATTTGTGTGGTTTTATACTTTTATTATACCTAAAATAGTCCTTTTTCACATTATTACCAATTTTACCTTACAATCATGCATATTGACACAAAAAACGCCGCGAATCACCGCAAAAACAAAGCAAAAATAAGAGTTTGGAATATTGGTGGCTGGAGCTTAACAAGCAATTTTTGAAAGAATATTCACCGTTGTTTTGGAAACTTAAGTTTATGCTCCACAAAATGTAATTCTTTGCTTTTTCCTCGGGATTTTGTCAGGATTGTCACAATTTGTTGGTCTGTCATGACTGTCAACGCGCGCTGTTAGTAAAAAAGATAAAAAAAAGAAAACATTTCCTAGTAAAACTAACTACCTCGATTTTGAAAATTTATAACCGATGAAAAAGGGACCATTCAATAAGTACGTACGCTAAAAATCACCATTTTGAACCCACATTCTACTTTTGTCACGCCCCGTAACGATTACTTTAAGGTCAGAAATTTTCGAGTTTTGTGGATTTTACCGCGAAAGTTAATTCCGCGAAATTTGTCAAAATTTGTATTTGTGAAAGTCTATTCCCGAGGATGGAAAGTCGCGAAACTTCGCGGACTTAATTTTTGCTAATTTCAATTCTGGAATAGATTTTCTTAAAGTTTCTTTAAGGTTCATAACTCTCTTGCAAAAGAACTATCGAAATGTTAATAGAAACTTAACATTTTGCAAAAATAAGAGAATAGGTGATGAGTTTTACAAAAATAGGTTGATACGGACGTGGAGAAAATTCAAATAACTAAATAGACCAATTTGATAAAAAAAGACATATTTATATATCTTAATTTCTCTTATATTCTCTTACGATAAACACACTCAATATGATTTAAATAATTCACTTTGTCATCACCAACTTGGAAATAAAACGTTACAGTTAAGGCCTTGGGCGTTGTTAAATCGTAGCATGTGACGTGAAACAAGATATTTTCGCTAGTTTACCCGATACAGCAATGCCAGAGTTGTTTTGCACAGCAGAACCTGAAAGAGAAAGAAAGAAAATTCAATTGAAAACACAGAAACTATTGGAAATATAGACAAGAGTAAACATTTTGGCCAAAAGTGAAGCCCGGAGAAACTCGTAAACAAAAAACATAAAATATTTAAATTTTTACAAGACTTGATTTTTTTTTTTATGACTTTCATCCATTTACATAGACATCGATAGAGGCAGTATCTCTACGAACGGGGAAATATCAACATTTTACGACACATATACAACATTTAACATTCAATGGAATCGATTGTCGAATTTAACGCATCAGAATGGAACACTTGTGGCGAACATTATTTCAGTGATTGATTTGATTAAATTACGGGGATCCAGGAGGAATCGAACCCGTGTCATTCCGTTGAAAAGCCTGTCGCGGAATGGCAACTCCAATACCCAAGGGACATCACATCAAACATTTACCCCACGTATTTTCATTTTCACCCACATGGACAGTGGCGATGCCAGAGGGGGAGGGGGTGTTACAACCCTAAACCTCTTATCAAGATGTCGTATCTTTATCAGGCTATCGGTTATTAAGCTAGTTTTGTCGGATATTTGGCTCATGTTGTCGGATTTCTTGCTAATTTTGTCGTAGTTTTGACTAATTTTATCAGATTTTTTAGCCACCTTTGTCGGATATTTTTCTAAAGCAGAGGTCTCTTGAGTCAGTTCACACATAAGGATCTATTTTAACAATAAAACAAATTGGTTATTACTCAGTCGGATTTCAATTCGTTAACTCCCCCCCTACCACTACTCATCCCTTCGTGATGCCACCGCACACGGGGTTCACGGGTGAGGACTAATGACGAAAAAAATGAATGTCAATTCAATAAAAATTTTAGTGTTAAAACAAAGAAGAAATAACAATGTATGTATATGTATAGGTAAGGGGATTAAAAGTTATGGGCAAAATACCCTTGACGTAGAAAGCGAGCTCATCGCATGCCTTTGCCCTTTTTGGTATCGATATGAACACAAAGTTGCCCGAAAAAACGAGTTAAACGCAAACATTTCAGAGTTTTGATTCTAAGGTTTTTACATGGCCAATTAAACCAGGAATGCGACGATTTCTTAAGAAACAGAATATATTTGGTTCATTAGCTTTTTTAACCACTGGTCTTTTATGATATAGGTCTCTCTTGGGCATAAGGCAGAGTATATTTATGACCAAAAGACTTGAGATTACATCAAAATAGACTAAGTTAGTGGGGGTTATTTCATCTGAAATATTTTTCACAAAAATTCTCCCTAGCATTAAAACAAAAATTCTTGCTTTGCTTCTCAAAAAAAGCTTGCTTAGAAATGATCATTGATGTACATGGATTTCGAAAAACATTGGTCACCCATTGGTCAAGCATAATTGGGGCTAATACGAAAATATATGTTGCTTTTAAAAAACGTTCGATATACAATACTTACGCTTTAGTTCCAACTCTGATTATCTTCCTCCATCTTCGTCTTCTGCGCCTGCCCCAAGAATCTTTCACTAGAAAAAAGAATGAAAAAATCTGATGCGATCCATAAAATCTCTTAATTTTTAGTTAGGTGGGCAGAGGTGGGTGGAAATAATATATCATAGTACGCTTGGAACAAAAATACGAGGTATTAAGATGTTTTTTTATTTTTGGAGGGAAACTAGTCTTTCAAATTATTTTGCAGTGTGTATTTGTGTGTGTCGGGGAGAAACTAACATAAAATGCCAGTCCAAAATGAAAAATTCATATTTTTTACTTATGAATCACCCATTGTCACAGATTTTAATGAATGATCTTTATAAGAATATTAAATGTGTACATACCTCCTGGATCTTTGATAACTAAAATAAAGTAAAACATGAGATTAAATACCCGAGAGGAAAATCACTCTCTGATATTCACAATATTTCAACAGTGATACAACGGAAGGAAAAAATTGAAAGGGTCATATGTTTTGATGAGATGGATGTGTTCATATATTTCTTGTCTCCAATTGGTTCTCTTAAGAACAAACAATGATCAATGCTATCTACTGTCGACCTTGGACGTTTTAAGCGTGAAGAAGGTATTAGTTTAACGTGCTAAAGGTACGTTAATTAAACTCCCCTTAATTCTATCAGATTATTCAAATATTTGTGAAACCGTTTTTACCTCTATAATCAAGTAATTCTTCATCCTCTGCTGGATCGGCTGCATAGGAATCTACGACAGAATTAAGAGTATTTAGTGCTTAACCAAAGAGTAGTCTAACCAGGTCTAACTCTAATCAGAAATCAAGGCAGAATCATCACGTAATCAAATTTTCTCACCATGTTTCTGATTTTTGATTTTCTGACCACTTTGAGCTTATTGGTTCTTATAAAAAGAAAATATTTTATAATAAACTGCCAGAGTCTAAATAATTCTTACCAGTTTCCTCAAGTTCGCCACTGTCAACTGCTTCCGCAACCGTATCATCTAAAGAAGATCATACCACAGATATTATTAATGTCTTCTTTAAATAAAAAAGGTGTGAAAAGTATATAGATTGAGATCTAGATATATTGATATTGTTGAAAATCCAAAATCAAAATTATTCAGTAAGATTCATAAGCTTTATCAGATATGTAAATATTTTGGCCAAAAATTCGTATTTCCTACACACGCCATTTTGCTATTTTTCTTATTTCTTCCCTGAAGTTACAAAACAATAGAAATTTCGTCCCTGTTATCCAAATATTGCTTATTCCTTCTCGCCGCTGTTGGTCAAAATCTTTACCGTTAAAACTGTTTGTATTAAAAATATTAAAACATTAAACATTTCTGAAGTTAATCTTTTAAAGATGTAGAGTCTAATAATAATGGATAATAATAAATACATCAATTGATGCCATGAACTTACCAGCAAAATATGCTAGAGCAAATAAAAACATAAACATTCCAAGAACAATCTTCATCTAAAAGAAAGAAGTTTTAAAACTATGAGAGCAAGTCTTTATTTGCAATCCATTTATCAGGTCAAATGTATTTACTTATCTTTTTTATGATACATTTTATTTTCATTTTATTTTAAACAAGAAGTTTATTAGTTATTATTATTTATTACACATATTACATCAATGGTTTCTCCATCCAAGAGATGGTTTTCTATAACAAACACAGATATTTTAGTCTTAGTTGAGCATTTACTTTCTCAAATTTTACAACAAGGCTTTTGATTTTAATAATAAATAAATTAAGAATAGGTCATTGTAAAGGACTTCTAACTTTTTTAAAAAACTATCATAATTTGAGCAAAATTCTACATAGTAGCGGGATTTTGCCTAAAATCGATGGTTTCTTTTTTCAGAAGACTCTTTTTTGGACCTTTGGTAAAAATAGCAAACTTTGTGCAAAGGTCTTCCGAAATTGGAACCTTCGCAGGCTTTTGATCAGTCAAAAATTAGATAAAAAATAATAATATAAAAATGTATAACTCTATTCTAAGGGACTATACTCGATTTGGCTTTAATCCTATTTGGACTGGGGGGGACGGATTCCGCCCCATGTCAGTTTTTTTAACTGTAACTTTTGAACAACAAGAGCTTTTTAAAGAAATCTTGTAAATTGAAACATTTTCACGCAATTAGCGGTAATTAGCAATTAGTCACACCTTTGTCAAGCAAATTTTTAAACTTTTCATATTCTCCTTGTGGCGAAAAGTGCCACAATTTGCTTTGAGCGCCAAAATATGTTCAATAGGTACCAAAATTAGTTTCATTAGGCTGTATATCATCATATCAATGTTGAATGATTGTTATGGTACGAATATATCGGGTTTTATGATTTTATGATTTTGCCATTTTATACTGAATTTTTAAGAATTTTGATGACGTCACGTCATAAAAGTGCTGACGTAAGCATAATAATAGTCCCAAATTCTTTTTTTTATTCTTTATTTTTGTACACATTATAGATTGGACTACAAGTCTGTGGAGTCTGGCATCAATTGCATTACTTTAGCGGATTTAAGAGAGGGGGTGGAATCCGCCCCCAGTCTTATAGCGCTAAAAAAAGCCCAGTCCAAATAGAGTTAACCTGCTTTAGAAATAAGCATCTTAAATGTATTGACAAAATTAAGATTTAGTTGATTTTATTCTGTACAAGATACCTATGTTGTAGTCTTGATTGGTTTCAAAGTCTAAACAAGGATTTGAACAACTTGATTACTGAAAAATAACCTTGCTTGTTAAAAATATATAAAACTATAAACGAGTAACAAGTTACATTATTCCCCAAAATGCAACGATCAACGATCGGGCAAAATCGAATAATGAAATTACCTTGATCGTGTGCATTATATTTGAGATTAAATTGAATTAGCTTACCTTGGTATTACTGTCGGGTTCAGTTCGATATCTCTAATTTGTTCTATTATCGTGTATGTGTCTCCTGGTGCTTTTTGATGAAATCGAAAATTTGTCGAATTTATACGATTCTTTCTCTTGATGACAAGAGGATCAAGATCTGCTGAAAGACCTCTGAAAGAAATATGATACTCCGTGCAATTTTGAAGCATCTTAGAAACTTACCTCAAATTATGACTTGCCTTCTGATTGGTAGAACTCAGATGTGTTCCTGTTATCTTAAGTCGCCAAATCATGGCTAGTTCCATTCTTTTATTGATTCAAAATTACATCATCAAGATTCTGATTGGTTCTTATATAGATAATTTTCTTCATTTTATATTTTAACATAACATTTTAGAATTGAGCTAATCAGCTTTCTGATACTGTAATTTTTAACCAATCAAACCGTGAAAATAGCCAAAATTTGGCGATGATTCATATGAGAAAAAATCAAATCTGATCATGAGGTTGCTAAAAGATCTGAAAGAAATGTGATATCTATGTGTTCTTCTTATCCTTGCATTTTATAAATACTATATTTAAACTATAACTGCTGCTTCAGCTGGGAAATTTCTATTGGCTAAAATGCCTTGAATAGTTTAGAAAACCTCTTATGATGAGAAAAGATATCTGCTGAAAGACCTGAAAGAAAACTGATACTATTTACTATTTCGTGCCTTAGCGGTTTTCTAATCTTGTTATCTTCTAAAATAAGTTTAAGTTTAGAAACAAGTATCTTTTGAAATTATACGTCGAATGGCTCAATAGTCCATTGGCCATTGGAGCCCGGTGAGGGAAGTTGTACTAAAAACGTAATAACAGCGTGTTATATAAAACCATCCCTAAACGTTGATAACGTTGAAAATTTATGATTTTAACGCTAAATGTGGAAAAACAAACCCTTTTTGTTCAAGTATAATGCAAAGAATTGGGGTATCTTATTAGATGATGCAGGGCTCACTTCTTGTTACAAAAAATCTTGGTTCTCTATCAACGGGTCTTCGCCGAAAATATTTGACAAAACCTTTAAAATCAACACCCCCCCCTTGTGAGGTGACCTTTCTATGGCACTTAATTCAGTTTGTAATAGACAGTTTCAGACAACCGTACTAACTAGGAAGTATAATCAGAAACAACTGGAAGAAATATGATATTTATAGTTAAATAACAGTGAAAGTGGTTTTATACCTAATCTTCTGGAATCTCTCATTATTTTGATTGGTGTGAAAGCTGTGTATGAAATAGGTGTCTGTTTATTTAGTACCTAGACACAGAAAGACTTAAAAATTAATCTTATAAGGTGATAGGACTACCGCACCCTTAAATCTAAGTGCACCTTTGTAAAATTAAATTTTGAGCAGAAATTGTTATTCTTTGCATATAGTTTTAAGACTGAAAAGTGTCGATATTTTAATGGTTATATAATGCCTATATTGGTCACAGGACTACTAAACGCATGTTTTTTTTTCTGATTGCACTTATGATAAATGATACACCTTCGGTCTCCCTCGACCACAAAGCCAGAGCGTTTTTATTGGGGGGGCTGACGAGCGTAACGAGTGATTAGCAGCTGGGGGTCTGGGGCGCTGTAAGTCCCCCACAGGGGGTACGAGGCGCAATCCCGGAAAATATTGAAAATTTGGTACTTTTTAACCCTTAAAATGGCTTGTTTTTGCCATATTTCTACCGACAAACAAACAAGAATAGTATGCACTATGAAGATCTTATGTGAAATAATAAATTATTGACGAAGTATGCGAGAAACGGCTGCTGGATGCACAAATTCTGGGGGCAGATGGGGGCTGATTTCAAATTTCGCCACCCCTTGGCCTCGTTACTGGTCACCCTACTTCTTTGTTTAATTACTATGTCATGTTTATAAACTCAGATACTTATAATCCTGATACAAAATATAATTGAATAGATCATCCATTAAATCCTGTAACAAGTCAACAACCAATTTCCCAAATAAATGATGCATGGAGGCATAAGACGTCTTCTATTCGCGCAATGAAGTTCTTGCATTGTCGTATGTATCCCTAAGAGTATATGTTATTTCGTATTAAAATATTTTGCAGCAGTTTGATTATGTGTTAATATATTTGTTACCCGCAAAATAAAAGAGAGAAAATTTAGTTGGAAAAAAAAACTATCTAGCTAAACATGTACTTAATGCATCAAAAATTATGATATTTTGGCTCGATGTGAAAATATTACGAAAATAGATTTAAAATTGCAAAGTTATATCGATGTAAAATATCAGGCCTAGTTATTTGAAAAATACTTTAGCTCATAGATCTAGGACGCAGAATCTTATTTTTTCAGTCTGCGGATGAGCTTTTTTAAAAAGAGATCCAGTCCACACGATTGAGTAAACAAAATGTTGCAATTCAAAATGTCGTTTCTTTCTGCGATGACCATAGTTGTTGTTTCGCAACCTCTACTACCAGGAATCAGATAAATCCAAAATGGCCCGTAATAGGAATAATTAGCCAAACTAAAGATCATTGCGATTTTTTGTCGCGATTCTTGGACTATATGTGGGCTCACTGCACCGATCTTACAAACCATGTTGAAAAATGTCCTAAACGGCCAAATCAAAGTCACGTCAATTACACAAAATTTTTATTCCGCCGAAATTTGTTCCTTTGTACTTTAGCGGCGAGAAACTTTCGCGGCCAGAATTTTTCGCGGATCGGTCCAACCGCGAAATTATTGCATTTCGCGGGAATAAACTTTTGTGGATGCCCAAATATAAGATATTTTAAGTGAATAAACTTTCGCCGATAGAGGGTTTCCGGAAAATAGCGGGAATGGACTTTAGCAGGAGAAGAAAGAAAAGGTTGTTTTTTCTCATTTTTTAATCATTCGGTGTAACTACATATATCCCGTACATATAACTTCACACGAAAAAAAGTAAAATTTCGAATAAAGTGAAAATTTCGCTGAATTAAACTTCCGCGGACAATAATTTTCAAATTTCGTGGGAACAAATTTTCGCGGTTGACGAATTTTGAAAAATTTCACGGAATTAACTTTACCGGAAAAGCCCAAAAACCGCAAAAGTGTCTGGCCGTGGAAGTTTCTGACCCTAAAGTATTTCCTTGAAATGGAGCAATAGAAAGATATTTTTTAGGGAATCGTACTTATTTTACATATATGATGGAACAGTCGCATACGTGCTTATCGAGGCAATGACATGTGCCCATGCGACTTTCTTTACTAATAGGCCTAGACATCGTGCAGGTCTTTTGACGGAAGGTACCTCCGGGTATTTATTTGTTCTGCCACTTTTGTCCGCGTTAAGGTTGTACCTTTGCAGAAAGGTTTGCCTGAAGTGAGAATTTGAAGATAATTTGAAGTGTTGAAGGGTTGCAGGGAAAATAGAAGTCTAGAAGGTACGCAAGGACATTGAAAGGCTTGGATCAGATGCAGGAATTTTAAAAGCTGGATCGAATGTAGGAAAGTTGGAAGGCTTGAAGAGATGCAAGAAAATTGGGCTGGAAGAAATACAGAAAGATTTGGCTAATTCGTTCACTAACGGCATCATCCATGAAGGATATACATTGCATCACGGAAAACCACAGTATGTCGTGTGGAGACTCCACATATAATCTGAATTTAAAGGGGCGAAATGCAGGAGGGACGCGTCACCCGGCGTTCATATAATGATTTTTATGGTGAATACACTCATAATCTTTACTTATTTTCTGTCCATATGGTTCATGTCAGGTTAGATTGTTCTGACCAGTTAGATGTGTCCGTATAAACAATTCGTATTGAAGATATCAACAGCGGTGACGCTAGAATGCCATTTTACTATCGTTAGCGTGGCACAAATTGGTGATGTGTATTTGAAACGATGCTATTCGCAGCTATCCTCCGGAACTCGTCCGGGTGAAAAGGAAAATAACTTGGAGAATTTTACGTCGTTACCTACATATAGATCCAACAGATAGCTTCAACACCGACTTGCGGATACATCGCAAACCATTATCGTATGGTAAAGATTTAGAGCTGATTATTGTACCTGCGGCACTCGCACCGTGTTTGGTGACAGCATTACCTCCCCAACTGGGTCACCCACCAAAGACCCAATTCAAGAAGGTATGGGATCATTATTTCTTCACCCTAGACAGAGGCTTATTAATCGATAATTGTACTCTTTATGTACATCATTGCGTACATTGACAATGGAGCTGTTTCAGAAGAGCACTTAATGTAATCCCAATGCTTATAGGAAGGAATTTTTCTATAGATATCATCAGAAGAGAAGGGGAAAAATCTTTGCTGAGATACTGCAAGAATATCTTGTAGAATCTTCCATGAGTTTAAAGCATCCTGATCGTTGTATTATTCGTACATATAATGCTTCTGGAAGTAAGGGGAACTGGTACTAGCGACATATATTAGTATATTAGGTGCAAAATGTTCACACGGTTTGTTGAAGCCCTGCCTGAGTATATATCTGAGTATATATCTCAAAAGATTCGAAGAAAGAATAAATGAGGTGGAAGACGCTGTTATCAAACAAGAACTTGAACTCGAAGTTAAGTATTTCCAGGGATGTGTTACACATCCCTGGTATTTCAACTCTGTAATTCTCTTGTGTTTCAGGTGATATTTATTTCATCGATCGACGACATAAAGAGGTCGCTTTTAAGAAATTAATTTTGATTCCTCGACTGCCATTGAGGTATATTAGACAGTTTTTTGAGTATTATTTCTGCTTATTGCTGCTTTTCATATAATTATTTTATAGTCATCCAAAGTTGGTTTAGAGCAATATTTGCTATTCACTATTTGCATTTCTTATAATGTATAGGTCTAAACCCATCAGAAAGTGTGTAAAAACGGTATTTGACTCCCAAACTCCCAATTTTTGCCCAAAATCCAGAATGGTTGGCCGTAGAGACTTTGTATACCCCTCATTTTAACCGCAATGCCTATCTTTCTATTCGCATTTAATATAATGTATAGCTCTTAACCCATCAGAAAGTGTGAAAAACGGTATTTGACCCTCAAAGTGCCCGTTCGGCCCTAAATCTATATCTCTAGAATGGCTGGTCGTGAAACTTGGTAGACCCCTCATTTTAACCGCAATCTCGAATTTTCTATTCGTATTTTACATAAGATACGACCCTAAAAGAAACAGAAAATAAAAATACTTCTTTTAAATCTTCCGAAAATATCCTATTTGACACATATTCTTTTAACATCATATCCGACCATAAATATACAAAATGCTTTTAGATTCTGGTCATTTGGAACTACTTCATTAATATAGTCAATTGTCCCATCATTCCACCTAGTTTCATTAAACAGTAAACGTTCCACACTTGGTATCACGTGAGTTTGCCGAGTTTTTTTAGACTTTCTCAAGAAACTCGAAACATAGTCATTTCTTGTAAATGCATAAAAACTTACTAATGCATTTTTTTCTCTTCTACGAAATCCTAAATCCAAAATAGTAATTTTTTTAAAAATTAGGCGGAACCTTATCATATCAGGTAATTATTCGAATCGCCATGTAATTTTCGCTCTAACTATATGATTGAAAGAGACATCAGTACAGAGCTAAATGTAACATCTTACAGGAGACGTTTTTTCTTTTTCTTCTCAAACCATCGGCATGTGCAATAGAGAGGGACTTCAGATAAAGGGTTCTTCAATACTCCATCTATATCAATATGTTGGCTTTATGTTTTTATGGTTTTATTGCTAAAAGAAAACCTTAAATATGTCGTTGAACATTTTCTTCAGTTGTCTTTCCTTTTTGTGTAAAACTTTGTTTTTTTTCTGACTTTCTGAAAAGTCATGCCTTCTTTATTTAATTGGATCGCAAAATAGATTGAATTGTTTGCTTTTATTCAAGCGTTTATCAGATTTCCTATGAAGACGTTTTCCTCTTTTCTTGATGTTTACTCTCTGATGGGTTTCTGGGCCAAAGGGGGCACTTTGAGAGTCAAATGCCGTTTTTCACACTTTCTGATGCGTAGACCTATAAATTATATCAAATGCGAATAGGAAGGTAGGTATTGCAGTTAAAATGAGGGGTTTACAAAGTCTCTACGGCCAACCGTTCAAGAGATATGGATTTTGGGCCAAAAGGAGGACTTTTGGGGTCAAATACCGTTTTTCACACTTTAGAAAGGTTGTAGGCATTGCGGTTAAAATGAGGGGTTTAAGAAGTCTTTAGGCCAATAGTTCTAAAGATATTGATTTTGGGCCGAATGGGGCATTTTTGGGATTTAAGGGTGTTTCAGTGGCTTTTTTTGGTAATTACCACCATGTTTCTCTACCACTATGCCAAGTCGCAATTTTATACTATTTTTTCCGGGTCCAAGTTCTATTCTCCCATACTATTTATCCAACGTCGTGAAGTAAGAAAAGGTTTCTGTCCTGTACAATCAACATAGGACAATTACCCAAACATTAACAAAATCGATGTCTACTGCTTTAATCTCCCTTGGTATAATAATAAGTTCATATTGAGTTTTATCCTATTTTTATAATAAAAAAGCTCGTCAAAAAGTAACTGAATGCCATACTAAAATTTACCATTTTATGAAAAATGAAGAAGAAGATGAAAAAGAAAATGTTTCAAAATTTCCTTTTATTACTTTCTTGGCCTTAATTACCTAAATATCAAGAATTTAATTCAGA
>JAUKPT010000987.1:0-16828 GCA_032273505.1 Nanomia bijuga
GCAACGTGTTTCTCCTTCTTTATATTCAAAATAATGTTTTCAAAGTTACAGCAAAACGTTAAACAATCAGGGCAATTTGCTTTGATTACTGGATTACTATACAGAACAGTTCACAAACCAGACATTCATCAAACGATAGGTCATTTCTTATTCTTAGAGGAAGAGATTTCTTGTAACATATGCCAACGCCCCTATTTTTCGTTCCATTTGGGTGCTGAGAGGAATTTATACCATGGCAACATATTCAAAATATCACTTGGGTATCTTGGAGACTCGTTTCACATAGGGAGATAATGTCATAGTTGAAGTCGGTTGCTTCGAGGAGAGAAACGCGGTAAAAGCCATCTTTGCATATCGTATTCAAATTCCAATTGCAAAAGGAGAAGTAGCTAATAGCATACTCTGGTCCTGGATTAGGAGATATGTCATTACTCAATATTAACAGTATGGAAAAATACCATAACAATATTAGGTCGTGATCAAATGTTGATTTCGTAAGAAGGGCCTTAGAAATATAATACAGAAGTATGACAGTCGCTATGTAAATAAAAATTTGGCTCAAGGTGCCACATCTTTTTAGGATATGTCCAAGAAAATTTTTTTATGGGTTTATCGACAAAAAAGATCAATATAGTTCGAGAAAAAAAGAATGAGTATAAAAGACAAAGAATTAGTGATTCTTGAGTTCTACAATCAGAAGAGCAACTAAAATAATTTATCTTTTTAAATGAAATAAGATTCGTTTCAAAAGGAACGAATTGAGCAGAGAAAATGAGTATACAGCCTTCTTTTAAAAATTGTATATTCAAGATGATAATATATCCTAAAATTTAATTAAGGTGAGTCAAGATAAACATATATGATGGGGTTTGCGGTCGAAGAACTATCCCTACAGGCTCAAACGCGGCGTAAAGTAAAAATGTAAAAATAAGTGACTTGAAATTTACGACTGTTTCTATCATATATCATAGTTACATTCATTATGACGTATTTTCCCAATTGTTTAATAAGAATGGTATCATGAGATACTGAATAACAGGCCATGTCAACGTGCTGCAATTTCTTGTTCAGTACCTTCCAATCATTTGTTTGGCCTGATTTTTTCAGAGAATATTTATAATAGCAAATGATGGCTTAATATCATTTTCACAAAAATCGGCACATTATTCCTGGATTTATGAGGCACTTGTTAAAAATAGCGCAAAATAATAAATGCCATGCACTAAAAATTTGATAGCTGAATTATACGCTATGTTTGGATTAATACTTTCCGAGATAATTGAGATTGAAATTAATTGGCTAAATTGGCGAAATTACGCAGAATCAGCAGTTTATAATCTTTGAGTGAAGATATTGAAACACGTCACATAATATCATTGATTCTTTTTAAGCTTCCGCCCGAATTTCGTTGAAATTAGAAGAATTGAAACTTAATGATTGGAATATTCCTAGCTTACGTAAATCTATTAACAAGTTAATTGTGGCACGTGAAAAGGCCGATATTCAACCGGGGGTATCTGATTACGGATTGTATGATTATACACGCGAGAGGTTATTTTACTAAAGAGGCAAAGAAAGTACGTGCAAAATATGTATTTTGTGGAATGGGACGAATGGCAGAAATTCAAGACAGTCGAGGAACGGAAAGCCCAAATAAAAGAATTGTTTTGTATGTTTTAATCAAAACAATTTTGTTAGTCAATGTAAGAATGAAAAAAATGCTTTTACTGCAAGAAAATGGGTAATCATCATAGTTCTTTATGTAATCGAAAGTTTGGTCGAAAATTGCTAAACGGCCATGTTGATAGTGAAGACGAGCAGCAGGAATTCGGTATCATCAACGTTGATGAGCGAGTTATTATGAAGACTGCGAGTGTTTCTATGATGAATCACAGTAACAAGAAATTTATACAGGGAAGTGCTTTGCTGGATACTGGCGCAAAGTATTCATACATAACAACAAGTGCTGCAAAAGCTCTTCGTTTGGAGAAGTTTCAGAAGAATATAAACAACAAGACGATGTTGTCACTCACTATCTCCCACATCATATAGTTGATAATGGACGTAAACGAGCTGTATCAGCCGTGGTCAAAATTTGGTTGAAAATTTGGCTGATATTGAGAAGGCATACGTTCAGTTGTTGCTAAATCCAGTCAACCGTGATGTAACTAGATTCTTATGAGTCGAGAATTTAAATGAAGCAGTAACTGATCAGAACATCGTAAAATTTAGATTTTGTCAAGTGATGTGAGGTATAATTTCTGAATCGTTTTTGTTAGCCTTCACAATAATGTATAATTTGCAACAACAATCAAACGATGAAATCAGCAAATATATCCTAAATAATTTATAAAATCTAGCTAGTGGAGCTTCCAGTGTGGATGATGTAGCACAAAAGTCAATTAGTGAGTTTAGTACAGATTTGTAACAAATATCCTGAGGATCCTAAGACGATCCTGAGTATCCTTAGAAGATCTTGAGTTAAAAAAGATAAAGTATTATTTCGGGATCCTGACGATCCTGAGGATCCTTAGAAGATCCTGAATATGATTAGGGATATTATGATAAATTTCAAAGATAAAGTATAATTTCGAGATCCTGAGGATCCTTGGGATCCTTAACCCTTACCCCTAACCCTAACCCTAACCCTAACCCTAACCCTATTCTTAACCCTTAACCCTTACGCCTAACCCTAACCCTAACCTAACCCTCAACCCTCAACCTTAACCCTAACACTGACCCTAACCCTTAACTCTTAAAACCCTAACCTGAGGATCCTGAGGATCCTGAGGATAAACCAATATTCTCAGGATGACTGTAACAAATCTGTACCAGAATGCATTTTTAAGAATGAAAATTAAAATTGAAATGACTACACAAGTCGAAATGCATTGAAAATAAACAAATTTTAGTTTGTCTTTTTATTGCTTCTAAAAAAATGAATAATCATAATCATATTGTTCATTTTCTGTTTAATCAAATTCATTTTTCTTGATCCTTCTCTGAGAAAATCTTTCATAGCACTTTACTTAATATTACCGATAAAACAATCTGATTGATGAACAATATGATGAATAATGCAATCAGGTTCCTGATTGGTTTATTCAAAAATGTTACGTAATTTTCTGAAAGCTGAAAACGACGATAATATCTTAAAGTAAACCAATCAGAATCTTGATGGTACAAATTTTAACCAATGAATTTGCAGACAATCCTTCACAGATTATAAAGTATAATTAAGAATTAATCATTTTAAAGATAATTAAGAAATTATTTTGTTTTTTACTGATAATTATCTTAATCGACGGGACTTGAAATCACCCCACCCACTCATGAAATTCGATTTTTACATTCAAACTATACATCATATGAGGGATGGTATGGGATAAATCGAAGATACTGTACAAATAACATTCATTAATTCAAATACTTTATTTTAGAAAAAAGCTGGAACGTGAAAAGGCATTAAATATTATCATGATTTTCAGAAAAATATTTAATATATGAAAAAAACATTCTCACGTAACTTTTATTTGGCTTCTCGTTCATATCACTACTTAGTATCATTTTCACAAAAACAACTAAGTCATGAACAATCTTTGTCACAAGCTTGTCTAACGTTTCAACTGATTCTGACCTGATCGTTAAACGTCAAACGTAGTTAATTGTTAATGGTTAATGGTTAACACTTATGATGGAACAGCCATGCACAAGCTCTTTACGTGCTTATCGAGGCAATGGCTTAAGTCCCACCTAGTGTTTCGTCAGCTACCAACTGACTACCCAATGCCTCACATGGCATGGGTCAACCCATCGGCATTGCCTAACGATATTTATTAATCCCTCGCTAAGAGCTCGAGTCATATGCATTTTATTACATAATTTGTAAATGACAGTCGCCTCTACCATCCGCGTCCCCCATCCAGTAATTATCTCTCGACAACGATGCTTAACTTATACGAACGGAAGTGTGATAAATGATAACATACCACTACGCGTTGGTTAAACGGGAAGAACATGTGCTTTCTGACAAAGTTGGTTGACCAGCTAAAGCTTAATTTCAATTAGCGAATGCTAAAATTATTTAATTGACACCTGGCAAAAAATAGTAAAAAAAATCGGTAAAATATTTATAGATCGATGAGTGGTTGTCCTTGTCGGATCGGCGAAATTCGGCGTTTTTCGAGCCAAATTTTATCTTCTGATAATGGCGGTTTTTTCAAAGGAAAATAATAAAAGTTATGTATGATTAGAAAGCAAATTAGATACTAATCAAAAAAGTGATCTAAAAGTGAAGAATAAAAAAGTTGTAAGATTTGAGATTGTAAGAATTCATTACTGTCCTTAGTTTTATGAAAGAATTTATGAAAAGGAACACGTATTGGCAGTGAGTACCGACGCAGGATGATATCCATAGTCTTTTGGTGGTTATTTCGATACCTACACGTTTGACAGCACTATTAAATATCCTTAAAGAACCAAAATATTGCACAATGTTATCAAGCGGATAAAAGCCTGAGAAAATCCCATCATGAATGAAAATGAAAGTTTTGATAATGCAATAGAAATGTCAGCGCAATAATGTGGGAACGAGATCAGATCTCTCTCTCGACGAAACAAATGAGTGGCGAGATTTGAGACAGTAAATTATTTGCAGAAGTAAATGCAGTACAAGTTCTTTTCTTCTTAGATAATGTTAGATGTTGATTTGAGCCGTCATATGCAATCGTCCCATTAAAATATATCTAAGTCAAACAATCAGATTCTATAATACCTTTATTACCTTTATTAACCAATCAAAAGGCTTGTTGAATAAAATCGTAGAGATCTTTCTCCTTGCATAAGTTTCCATTAATCCGACATTCTTGGATGGAAATGTAATTAATTAAAAGCTAATATGTAACTTCCTCGGGCCCAATTATATGATGATGACCTTAGATATCACTTAGATGACCTTATTAGATAATCTTATTAGATAATCTTATGATGATACATTAAAAATAAACTTGATTTGCATATTTCTCAACCGAAGGGTAAATCACTGTCTATAAATCTCGTACACCTTTTCTCGAAATCTAATTGTTTCATCAGAAATCTCACAGAAATCCTATTGTTTACAAATAGTTCCCGTACGTTTTTGAGAGCTGATTTACCCCTCGTCTCCAACTATTTTCAACCATCGAAAAACGGGCCCTTTGTAATTTGCAATCGTAGTTAGCAGAGGTCTACGCTGGGAAAAGCTTCCAGGTAAGAAAATATGATTAGAAATCGATAAACGTCCACATATTGATAAACGGTTTCCCTAAACTGTCTTTAAAAACGCTTTTCTTATTCTGACTCTCGGGAATACCTTATCGGACAAAACTTAGTCGGACAAAAGTGACTAAAATTTTCGAAAGTCACTAAAATTATGTCCGACCAATATTTTTGTCCGACTAAAATTTAGTCCGACTAAGTTTTGTCCGATAAGGTAGATTAAGTTTTACGATTGCGGTGAAAGCGGTGATATCGGGGCTGATGGGGATTTCTACAGGAATTGCGGGAATTGCGGGGATTGCGGTGTTTGAATACAATCCTACCTTTTATAAAGTCGAGAAATAAACATTTCCGCACCCATAGCTGTGTAAGCCAATGTGCAGATAATCGACAATACAAGTGATTTCAACCAATACCTTGATAAACCGTATGGCTCCCTCGCTGTCACTACCAGCAGTTTCTTTGTATAAAATTTCAATTATTGTTACTATGACAACAAGGTTTGTCTATATCACTCAATTATAGCTGACACGACATCAAAAATAATCGACGGTATTTATCCAATGAGATTTTGCTTCTGTCTTTCGGCATTTTAAGCCGGATAATTAATACATGTAATGAAATATGATGCTATGCATGAGATCGAAGATAAAACAAACCGACTACGTCACTTGTACCAAAATGATGACTGCTCATAGGACGTTTGTGTGTCGAAAACGCGTGTGTGCGCGTGTACTGTACTGTTGATAAGACAGTCATGCTTAACAAGTATTATTTGGTCAGGTGCCTGACTTCTAATTTTCCCCACTTGGCATAGATTGACCGAGCAGAATTGCAATCTAGTTTAAATAATCACCTTCGAAAGATAAAACGAGTCTATCTAACAATCAATGTGAACTTTTGGCAGTGCACTCCTTTAAAGAGATTATTTTTGAGGAACACAGGAACACAGCTTTTAGAGTGACTTGTTTCTTGTATGATATAAATCATCATTTTTATTCTAATTATCTAACTTTCACCTTCAGGTCATTGAGTACATTTGAATCCCCACTGCGACAGAGGCTACCGGATGAGTAATTTTAGGTCGTTTGAAAGAGTTGCGTGCAAACCTTGTAGCGCAAACTAACTGTGAACTGCATCTTTTTGAATAAAGGGATGTCTGATAAGGATTTCGTGTTCTATTTCTTCTAACATTTTCCCCTTTATGTACATTCGTGACTACTGTCACACCGTTACGCTGTTACATCTAGGTCGGACATGTAATCGTCAACTGGCAGAAATTTTGTCTAAACGAGACAATGGATTAGAAAGTGATTTGTCTCTTTTAAGTTCAATGTATTTCCAGATGCTCAGTAACCATAATCAATTTGACGCTGATGCTTCTTAAAAATTCGAATAGTTTGCCCTTTCTGCTGCTGAGAAAGGTTAAAAATGTCACGTGCAAAAATCGCGTGCACACAAACTAGAATTTGCAGCTACTTTTTAAACCACGTGAAACGAGGGATAAATCACTGTTTAGAAATCTCGTACACTGTCGCAAGAATTCTTATTGTTTCATTGGAAATCTCATAGAAATCGTATTGTTTAGAAACAGAATTCTCGCACGTACTTTGAAGGAGTGATTTACCCCTCGAAATGAAATGTACGTTCATTGTTATAATTAGAGGTTAACACCTGTGCATGACAGAAATTTGTTAAACTTTTATCAAATGTTACTCAAATTTTGAACTTTTATGCGTCATTCATGAAATCAGTAGCAAGTCGGTCTTGACCTTTTTTTTTAAATAAACGACTTCTCGCTGCTTTCTATTTCTCTCTTTCTATTTTCTCTCTATGCGGTTATTCAAATATTTGACCTTTTAGAGGCATTTTGGGCTATTAAAAACTTTTGTTTTCATTCCATCGATTTATCTTTTTATGTTCTCTTCATATCCGTTGCTAGGTTAACACTCGACCTACAACAAAAAAACATTTTTTTTTTGATATTATAACAACAACACAAAAACAAGATATAAACGATATAAAAAAAAACCGGTTTGCCTAAAAGCTTTACCGACACCCAACCATGAGAATATATTTTTAATCATCTTAAAATAAAAAGGGAATATCTTATAGAATTTTTTTCAAAGCGAGAATACATTTCTTTTTCTTAAAAAAATACAAATAAAAATTAAAACTAATCCAGAAATCTTATAAATAATACATACAAAATACTTACAAAATAGAGCAATACTATTCTTTAGGTTTCTGTAATGCGAATCATAATCCTTCAAGAGAAATGTCTGTAATCTTTCTGTCTGAGAAGGATATATGCTCACTTTTCGGAAGAAAGTTTTTTTATCATTATTTTATTCGTTACAGATAATCATATTTTCAGTTGTTTCTCAATCTATGCACCTGTCACGTTGACTCGAAATTTGTCTCGCTGTCATACAAAAATGTTGTAATTCACCTCATGAAACAAAGAAAATAATCGAGGTTGCTTTTTTAATTGTAAATGGCACGTCTCTGACTACAAAAAGAAAGTTCAAACCGTCTGATAATTCATGGTTATTTGATTTCTATAGGGATTAGCTATTGTCAGCCATAAGTAATATGAAAAATGCCACTAAGTCATAAACGAGAGTGTTTGAGCGAAGCAAATTGAAAAAGCAAAACGAAAAGAGATCAAAGAGAAAAATTGAAAAGCAGTTTCATCTTCATTTCTATACCCAAAAGATTGAGATTAAGTAAATGTCGGAAAAGATGTAACGTAGAGACTCTAGTATGCTTAGATCTAAAAGTCGTCAGCGTATCTCATATAAATGCGATCCTTTTTTTTTGAAATTCTCTACTACTTTACTTCGAGCTCCAAAGCAGCTCTATTCTTTCACAGAAATCAACAGTTCTTTATAAGGTATTTATCTCTTAATAACTCATAATTAATTGGGGTTTAGCAAGGGACGGACAATTTCATCTTTTCATAGAACTCTCTTTTCTAGAAGGAAATTAAGAAGAAAAAGATGATTTAAATGAAGAAAGTAAGATTTAATGACCATTTGAAAAAAATAACAGCAGAGAAAATATATTATCCAATTAATGGGAAATAATGGAGAACATCATTTTTTTTGAAAAAAGCTCTCTTTATTTCCTTTGGTTTAATCCTTTCCACTTTGTTTTATGAGAAATGAAAAGATTCACAGATGAAGATAAGGACTAATTGATATAAGGCCAGGGCTGGGAATGAATGATTCACTTCTAGATCACAAGCGTGCAAGTTAAAGAATTTTCATGGGATTTTTAGGGACTTTTTACGATCTTTTCAAATAATGACTTTTTACTCGGTTTTATCTATGTAAATTTCTTATCAAAATAAGAATAAAACTTGTGGACAAAACAAAATTATCTTTATCAAAATTGATTCAGAAAACACTCAGAGCTTTAGGTTGTACCGAAGATTTTATCATACGTCTATATTGGTTAAATGTCGTTTTTAGTGAAAGTAGTTTCACTCAATGTTAATGACAAGCTTTATTTTTCTATTGTAAACTTTTCGAATAAAGTGGATAATCTATAATTTTGTAATTTTTTTTCTCTAACCTTTTTTTGGGACCATCTGCGATCAAACCACGCTGCTCAGTGTATTTACCAGCATGTCCAGAATGCGTGTGGTCGAATTCATCTTTTGGATGAAATTATTGGGGGAATATGGGCCTTTTGTACTTTTTGCTATTAGAGTCAATAAGGCAGACACTTTTATATTCTTGTTCACGTGTTTTTCACAGCATGCGTGTATAATGGAGGCCATTGTCGTGACCAAATACTATGAGATTACTAATGCCTGTTCATCAGGTATTCTTCTTCAAAGTTCCTTGAAGAACACTTTCGATTTCATCTCATAAGGCTCTCATCAATCTGAGAGTAGAGATTTGCTGAATATACGAACTGTCGTTATATTTAATTATCTCATGTCAATAAACAATTTTGCTTTGCTATGTACTGATTCTATAATTAACCATTATCATCTATTTCATATCATCATAATACCAAACTATACCTCGTTAGAAAAAGCTTTATCATTATAAAATGTCGTTAAACAATAGATACATTCTTTTTACATTGAAACAAATTAAAGGTTTATACCTAGTCTAATGTTTTACCTGTTAACCTATTATTTCGGAAAAATGTCAACAGGTTTTCTGGTATAACTCAAGAACGCGTTGAATATTAACTTGCAAATTACTGAGAGAAGAGATGCTATTAATATTAACATGCTGTAACAATCACGTGACCAAAAATATAAAAGCGACTGACGTATTGACTCTAATAGCTAAAAGTACGGCCCATATTTCCTCAAATAATTTCTCCCAAAAAATAAATTCGTCCCCACGTATTCTAGACATGCTTATAAATACACTAGCATGGTAGTTTTATCGCAGATGGTCTCTAAACGCCCAACTCGATTTTTTGTCGGCAAGATGTATGACCGTGTAAAGAGAAGGCAATGCATAATCACATAAAAAAAACATGATATACATAGGAGAGTTCTTCGACTAAACATGTTTCAGGTGGGATATAATGGGGAAGGGGGATGGGAGAAAGAAGGGGGTCGTTTGGAAAAATCTAGGTGAATCGTTATATATCTCTTTTACAAATTTTATTGTTGCTTCTATAATTATAGATAGATCAGGATGACCGTACCGCGACAGAATTCGCTAGGTGATTAAGGTTCTGTAGAATTAGTACTGCAATAACTGATGCAGCAAGGGATGCTATTTGGGTTGCGTAAAAAGGGCATTTAAACAGAAAGTGGCTTGTGTTCTCTACATCAAGCCCGCAAATACATACACGTACATGTAGCAATGCCTAATGAATATCATGGATAAGTGATTGTTCTAAGAATAATGTTATGAATTATGCTATTTTAAGTGTTAGGGAAGTCGTACTGAAGCTCTTCTTAACAATCTGTTTAAGACCTTAGCCTAAGTCCCATCTAATGTTTCGTCAGGTTTAAAATGATTACCAAATTTCCATCACAGAGCCTTCAGCATTGCATAACAATAATTACCTTTCCCCTCGCTTGAAACTAGAGTTCAGTGAATTGCACAGTTTTCGATAATACTTTCCTAATCCATACACGTCCCCCCTATCAAGTCTCACTAGACGATGCTTCAATTAATTGAGTGAAATGTGCTTAAAAATGACAAAGTTTAGTACCCAGTCCACCCAGGCAACAATTTACCAATTTACCGATTGATTAAAACCTGTTAGCTCAACCAAGCACCTGCACTACACTAGATTGCATGGTGACTGGGTCTAACCCATGTAATGACTTGGTATAAGAAAGGCCACGGAAAGTCCGTGAAAAGGCATATGATACCTGGCAAAACAATATGTATATTCTATTTAAAGGCAATGCCCTCGATAAAGACATAATAAGTTCTTGTTCAATCTATTTCAAGGTGACATCTAAATTCTAAGATACAGAGCAATGAGGATTTGATTTCATGAAAAAATATAAGGGATCTTCTTTCTTTTTATGGGTCAGGATATGAAGAAGAAGATAAGGAAACTTGTATATCACTGATGAGCTTTCATTGTATTAAAACAGACTTAAAGTCCATTTTCAGTGTGCATAAGGAAGGGGAGTAAGCAAAGATTTTCCCGAATAATCTCGCTAAATCGTACGGGAATCAGATTGTATGAATCTCATGATATTTCTGATTGAGCAATCATATAGCTCGGCTATTTTTGATCAAAGATAAGGCCTTTTTTACCATCTCTTTAAATATTTGCCCCATTTAAGCACTTTGACGCATCATGGAAAATAATTATGTCCGTTTAAATCTTTACTAAGGACTTAAGTTGATTTTCGAATGGTTTTAGGATTGAATCAACTTTTTTCATACTAAGACTAAGAAAGGATTTTTTTTCAGTTTAAGGTTCTGCTTGTTTGGGGTCTTATCTGAACTAGATTCTCTCGAAGATGGCTAAGTTTTTCTAAGCTTTCTACTTTCTTTCATTGAATAAAATATTTTGTCAATATTTAGTCGTCTGATATGTTTTCTTACGAAATTAGAGAAAATTGTGTGATATTCAACACGTCCATTTATCTAATGGAATGAAAAAGACGTGAGTATGGTCATCGCCAGCTTTATACAGTATAAAGCTGGCCATGGTATGGTATATGATAATTATAATTGATGATTCTCTTAGTCTTCTTTTGTGGTAGAAAGTTGTACCAAAATGCCATTCAATTCATTGACTTCAATTTTCACTTCCTTATAAGTTTTGGCTAAAAAAGCAAAAATAAGAGTGTAAAATATCATATTTTGATAGTAATGTCATCTCTTAAGTCTCTTAAGAGGAAAATAAAATAAGATAATATGTACATTCATCTAAAGAGACCGTTCTCTTTAGATGAATGCACAAATTCGAAATGCAATTATAAATGAATGATGAGAGAAATAAAATTAGATCCTGTGGAACCTGTAAGTCATGTTCGTTTAAGATATTTCGCCAGATGAAAACAAGTGAGAAATTCGCAAAATTCAACAATTTGTTAATCAAGAGCAGGTTTTAAGGGAAACAATTTTATCTACCATTGTTGATTATTTCTTGGTAACCAGAGGTAAAATAATCTCTAACTCTATTGTCTTTGCAAAATCCCAGCACAAACTGCATTGATTTATCAGAAAATCTTATTTACACTTTTTCGTCAAGCTATTTCCTCTTGTAAAAAAGATAGACCACATGATTGGCGAATGACTAATGAATTTAATATATGTTGGTATGAATTTGAATTGGGCTTATCGGTGATGTGTAGTTAAAGTCTAAACAAATCGACCCCCTGCGTTTTATGAAACTTAAGACAAATTGCAGAAATGCTTTATTTATGCATGCTCCCACAGGTAAGAAAGAGAACCTCGTGTTAATTAGTCACTTTTCTGCCGGCAAACCTTTCAAGTAGTTCCCCTCCATCAACTCTTTTATATCTTCACTAATCTCATTTCGTTCTAATCTGACAAGTTATCTCAGGTCTTTTATAATTGAACCATTATTCATTACCCTGAATATTTTTTTGATATAATAACAAAAACTATTTTGATAATGATACCTTAATTTCTTTACTTGACTCATAAGTTTGAACAAACTGCGCGCACACGCTATACATGAGAGATTGTAATAACAGTTTTGACGGAAACCGGTGGCTGATTAAAACACAAAGTTTGTCACCAGAATCATATGACTTAGAAACTACGTGCAAATACTCGCTCAAAGTGTATATACCTGTATGTCCCAAGAGAGAGTAAACCGACTCATGACTTACTTAATATTACACGGCCTGATTCTTTGCTTATATTTATGTCCCACTCTTGGGGTGAATATCAATTTTGAAGACACTCAGAAAGTGGTCCAGATACGCCACTGATTTATGTCACAGTTTAAAATATTCAAGATTCATTTTAATACGAGCAAAGCGTCCGGAGCTAGTTTGCTTAAGCCAAGGTGCCATAATTTCTTTTTTTACTGCGAAGCAAAAAAAAAATGAAATTCTTCCTGCCAAATCCTCACCCTTTCCAAATCCTCACTTTCACATTCCATTATTCCCTTAGCGCTCTCAGCTTACATACGCTTACACGGACAAGAAAAATAGATCGCTTTAAAAGGTCATAATGTATACGCTTTAAAATCTCAATCTCAAAAGAGCGTTCTGCCTTTCCTTCTTTGTATATCGAGTAACAAATCGTATAAATAAGCATTCCTATCTGGCGATTATTTTCAAGAATTAATAGCCGTTTGTTGGAAACATGAGTCAAATAAAGCCATGATAGTGCTATTGCTTGCGACCATCTTTCAAAATTAATAAGCCCCCCGGGGGGGAGGGGGTAGGGGTTGGAATAAGAATGTCCAGGGTGGAATTTTTTTCAAAAATTAATAATTGGGGGGGGGGACGTCTATTAGAGAGCAGAGAGTACTTACTTTTTACTTTCCCGTTCAGTGATATCCTTAATTTGTGTCAGGTTTTCTAAATGACGTATCAAGTTCGAAAAAACAGCAGGAATTTTATTCGCCGGATAAGAATTTCAAACCGTTATCGGAATCGGAATAAGGGAATTTTCTGAAGTTTATTTCTTTGATTGCTTAACCCTATATGGACTGAGGGTGGAGGGGGCGGATTTCGCCCCCCAGTCAGTTTTTTAGCTGTTACTTTTGAACAACAAGAGCTTTTTTAAAGAAAACAATTAGCGATAATTACCAATTAGTCACACCTTGGTCAAGCAAAATTTAAGCTTTTTTTATTCTCTTCGTGGCGTAAAGTGCCACAATTTGCTATGAGTGCCTAAATATGTTCAATAGGTACCAAAGTTAGTTTTTTTAGGCTGTAAAACATCATTTTAATGTTGAATGGTAGTTATGGTACGCATAATTCGGGTTTTATAATGGTTTTGCCATTTCCATTATTGTAAACTAAATTTTTAAGAATTTTGGTGACGTCACGTCGCAAAAGTGCTGACGTAAGCAAAATAATGGTCCCAATTTTTATTTTTTTTTTATTTTTGTGTACAATATAGGTTGGACTACAAGTCTGTCGATTCTGGCAAAAATTGCACTATTTTTGCAGATTTTAGAGAGGAGGGGAGTGTGAAATCCGCCCCCCAGTCGTATAGCGCTCAAAAAAGCCCTGTCCAAATAGGGTTAACAGGGCCGGATCTTCACTCAAGGTCGTCCGTGAGCTTCACATATTTCATATATTGCTGATTAAAAAATATGTCAACATATCCTTACATTTTTAATTGCTCTATTATGAAGTCCAAATAAGAAAATAATAGTCATTAGGAATGTATTATCAAGTTGCTACCAGCTATTGTAATGCGTTATCGGGCTAATCGAGGCTATGACTTAAGTCCCATCTAGTGTTTCGTCAGGTACCAACTGACCAATTTCCCTCACATGGCATGGGTCGACCCGACTAACGATGTGCCCTTGCTAAGAGCCCGAGTCGAGTCCATTTTATTGCATCATTTTTAATGACATTCGCCTCTACCATCCGCGTCCCCCATCCAGTAAGTATCTCAAGACGACGATGCTTGACTGGCATGAATGGAAGTGTGTTGAAAGATGACATACCACTATGCGTCGGTATGTAATGTAAAATCGTACCACAAAATTCTCTTTTGTCGAAGAATGACCCGCACGGCAGTGTTGGATCTGGCCTCATTTCTAAGTGTCTTTAAAAGTGATATTTACCAAAACCGTGGGCAGAGCTCGAGAATCTTACCCGCACAGCCGCGTCGCAGCTCGGCTGCACTGTCATTTTCTCGGCAGCCCCACGGACTTCTATAACAAACGGACTAGAAACTTTGATCTACCATGAATTAGCGTAGGCTGAAATGTGTAGGCTGATTTCTTTAAAATCTCGCCTTCTAAAAATGGTATGAACTTAAAATGTTCAGGGAATGTAGATAATAGTATGTAGAATGATCAGAAATTTTCTTGAAAATGTTCGCTAACTTTTTCGTGGTGTTTTACACACTTTTTTGTTTTTCACAAAAACACGAAGACGTAAACAGTTTACATTCTAATTTTGCACAGTAACAGAATGTATCATCCTCTATGATATATTGAATTATAGAGTTTGTAAAAAAAGAGTGTGTCCTGTGTCTATCATTTCTGCAGGGAATAGTATTGAAGATGCAATTAGCTCTGAGTCTATATCATTCTTGTTGAAAATGTAAAGAATCCTTGAGATAAGGTGGTGTTAGGTTATTCATTATTTTAAAAAGCTTTGTCAGACGTCTGTAAATTCTCCTACGACTAAGAGATTCTCACCCAAGTTCTTTATAGATCTTGTCGAGGTTAGTCCCAATCCAAGTACAAGTAATGGCTAGAGCAGCTTGATATTGTGTTTTTTCAAGAATGTCTATTTTATAATCTAGAGAAAGAGACAAGTTAAAATCATTAGTTATTAAAGGTGTGTGATAGATAATGCCGCAGTAATCAAGGTGGGGTCAAATGAGCATTTTATAAATTTGATTAATGGATTTCATAGGAAAGTAGGTCCTTGAGTATTTAATCAAACCAATACATTCTTTTGCTATGTTAGTCTTTTCATTAATAAGTCTAGTAAAGGATAAGTTGGAATCAAGGACAAGACCAAGATGTTTACCGTTCTTTACAGAAACTTATTTTCTTAGGCCAACTCACCCCATTTTGCAAAATTTCTTGATGATTTCAAGGAGATTTCTGATAAAATAACTAATGAAAATCCATTTTGTACTTTCTATACTGGTGAATTCAATGCTCACTCACAGGCATGGTATCCAGATGGTGGATTTATTCGAGTCATTGAATTTAAAACAAATTATTACTGAGCCTACTCATTTCATCCGTAATGACTGTAGACCTTCATGCGTCGATTTGGTTGCCACTGACCAACCTAATTTAGTCCTTGAATCTGGTGTTAGACCATCCCTTGATCCCTCTATAAAGCATCAAATAACCTATTGTAAATTTAATTTCCAATCTTGTCCACCTCCTAATTACAAAAGACGTGTGTGGTACTATGACCTTGCTACTACTGATTTACTGAACTTATTGAAATATCCTTAAGAATTTCTTGAACAAATGTAAAGTAGCAAGAATTCCCTAACTATTTTTCAGAAACAAGTTTATCTCTAACTGCAAGGAAAAGGCTGACATTTTCAATGCCTATATGTCCTCCCAGTGTACTCCTTTCCTTAATGATAGCACATTGCCTTCACTTAATCTTTTAACTGATAACAAAATTAATGGTCTTGTCATCAGAGAAGACGAAATAAAGTTATTCCTCAGGAACATTGATAAATCTAAAGCAACTGGTCCTGATGATGTTTCAGCCAGCATGTTGAAAATGTGTGTTGATAACCTAGCAATTCCAAGGCATTTGACACCAGGCACAAGGGTTTTATCAAATTAAAGCAAAATGGGGTTGCTGGTCATCTTCTAAAACTACTCTACGACTACCTCTTAAATCACGATCAGCGAGTTGTGATAAATGGGCAAAATTCAGAATAAGCACCCTTCCTTTCTGGTATACCCCAGGGATCAATCTTAAGGACAATTACTCTCTTTAATGTTCATCAATGATCTTGAATCTAACATCAAATGCAAAATTAAATCTTTTGCTGATGATACATCCCTCTTTTCCGTTGTTCATGATCCAAATTTAAGTGCATCTGATCTTAACGGGAATCTAGTAAGTATTTCTACCTGGTTCCATCAAAAGAAAATATCCTTTAATTCAGATCCTTCCGAGCCTGCTGAAGAAATTATCTTTTCTTGTAAAAGGTTAAAATCACTCATCCACCACTTTTTTTTCAAAATACAGAATTCAAAAGAGTTGACAGTAGTACGGGAAGGCCGGTTGAGGATCCTGGATCCGCGTAAGGCACAAAGTGAGGCACAAAGTGAGGCATAAGATTCAAACGGCTTTGTTGTGGTACTATTACGTGGTTATTTGCCAAGGATGGAAAAGGCACACACACACACACACACACACACACACACACACACACACACACACACACACACACACACACACACACACACA
>JAUKPT010000988.1:0-16825 GCA_032273505.1 Nanomia bijuga
ATTGTATAAGTACACTTTAAGTATTAGATTATTGTATAAGTACACTTTAAGTATAAGATTATTGTATAAGTACACTTTAAGTATTAGATTATTGTATAAGTACACTTTAAGTATAAGATTATTGTATAAGTACACTTTAAGTATTAGATTATTGTATAAGTACACTTTAAGTATAAGATTATTGTATAAGTACACTTTAAGTATTAGATTATTGTATAAGTACACTTTAAGTATAAGATTATTGTATAAGTACACTTTAAGTATTAGATTATTGTATAAGTACACTTTAAGTATAAGATTATTGTATAAGTACACTTAAAGTATTAGATTATGAGGTTACAAAGAGAAGAATTCGCATTGAATCTAGTCTCAAACTTTTTCTTTAGGAACTTTAAGTTGCACTCCCTTTCCAGAAATATTGCGTAATCTGTATTTTTCCTGCGGGGAATAGCCGTTTAAGTAATTTTGTGGGACACAAATGTCAAATGTGATGGTATTTTAATTATTCATATGGCACCGCTTTCTTTTTTATCAAAGGATGGGTCAAATATGAGACAAATTCACATCTTTCACAACTTCAAACTAGATAAATACTACACATAATTACAAGAAACTTTAAAAGTTTATATAAATAACATAACATGACATCTTAAAATTCAAATAATAGATGTACAAATAACCTTAAAAGACATTCTTCTCGTTGCTTAAGATAAAAAAAACTAAAATCTATCTTAGATTTAGTTTCACCCTAGCTAGGATTTTTTGTGTGATTTAAAGGGAACGTTTTTTGGGTAATCATTGAGGTAAACAACTTTCAAAAACCCTTCACTATATTCAATTTAGTTTTATTCGAGAAAAAGAAATATTTCGTGTTAACATTTTTTTTATTAAGAGTAAAATAGACAATGTAATGATCATAATACTACCATTCTCTTTTGTATACCGTATTTCCTCGAAATAGCGCCCCCCCTCCCCCCAAAAAAAGTCCGACTTTTTAATTAGCGCCCCACTCGAAAAAGCGCCCCCTTTTTTGCTCAGGAAATCGAAATCGAAATTTTGTAAATCGGAAAAAATACCCCTATGTGAGGTATCCAACCAAACTGATTAACGTCTGGTTCAGACAAGATCGATTGCTGCAACTTCTGGGCCCGGTTGTTCAAAAAAACTTAAGTTAAGTCACTTATCTCAAGTTAACTTAGGACTACTCTACACAGGCGAATTAAGACGCATCAAATGTTACACATAGTTTTTAGTCAGGAAATAATTGAATTCGACGTGTCTTAACCCTATTTCTACTGGGCTTTTTTTGCAGCTGTAATACTGAGGGGGGGGCGGAATCCGGAATCCGGTTAATTCGTCTGTATAGAGTAGGCCTAGTTTTTTGAATTGATTTATGCAGTACAAGAATCATGCCACAAAAATTCTTTTATAATTTTTTTCTATTGTCATCAACACTCATTCTGATAATTGTTAACCAACTAATTGGGTTTGTAACGCAATTATAGAAGTTTATATTATTTTATACCTTTTATTGTCATAGATACTAGAAAAGAGTTTGATCGTGATTTTTCTGTCAAATTGTCATGGGACTTCTTCAAGAGAATCAAAAAGATTTGAGAATAGATAATAATCGAGAGTTAGGATTTTGTCTATGAACTTAAGACACCTCTGACGTGTCTCAAATATTGTATGTATTTAAGTCAAAAAGCTTAAGTTTTGTTGCTTGGTTTTTTTTAAACAACTCATTTCCAAGAATGTTAATTAATCTATACAAAAATAAAGCTTAAAGGCAAGTTTACACAGGCAACTTTTGCAGGCGATTGTCGGGCCGACATTGCTCGTTCGACACGTTGCTCGTTCGACAAAGCAACAATTGCCTGTGTAAACACTCAAGTTGCCTGTCGAAAGCAACTGTTGCTCCAGGTCGAAAGTCGCTTTCGACAAGCAACAAAAATCGCTCGTTTAAGTTTTTGAGGAGATTGTTGCTTCGTACAGAACAATAGTTTTGGGAAGATACTCTTAGTAACGTGTTGACAACCATTGTTTGAAAGTTCGATTAGAGAGAGAAAAAATATGAGTCATGATATTTATAGCATTATTAGTCATGATATTGTGACTCAGGGAATTAAGCGATGAAGAAAAGTGTTGTTCTAGTTTAAAAAGTCGCACCAAAATGTTGACATGTTTAAACAGCAAGGTCGCTCGAGCAACAAGTTGAACGAGCGATGTCGGTCCGATAATCGCCTGTAAAAGTTGCCTGTGTAAACTTGCCTTATGAAAATTTAAAGTCAAAACAATTAATTACAATATGCAAAAAGCTAAGGAAAGTAAAGTGTCCAACAACGCTAAGTAGACGTTTCTTGACTTAAGTAATTTTTGAACAACCGAGCCCTGGTGCCTAATAAACGGGAAATGGGAGGACATATCAAACAGCCCTTCCTAGCAAAAATCAAGTGTCCCTCTCGAAAAAGCGCCCCCCCCAAAAAAAAAAAAAAAAATCCAACTTTTAAATTAGCGCCCCCCCCTACGAAAAATAGATGCAGAATTATAAAAAGTATTCATATACCAATTATTTAAAAATTCTGGATATCCCCCTGTAGCGCCCATAACACCTTGAGAGAAGCCGCAATGTTAAAAAAAACTTCTTTCTATTCTTTACATCTGCATTTATAGTTGAGAATATTATATGAAGTGCTTTAAAAAACATTAAACAATAGCGAATAAAATAATCAAATTCATAAGTACACGTGTTAGTAAAAAGTAATAACGCTATTTTTTACACCAAAACAAAATATAACATACGTTTTTTCATCTTGTATGAAGCCTACTATTTATACCTTCCCCAAGTAGGATTTTCTAACATATTGCTCAACAGTAAGGTAGAAAAACAGACATTTTTCACTTGAGCTACGGATAAATCAGCAGGAAAAAAACTTTTGCCGCGTTTTTGATTTTTCTATTTTTTTAAATCCAGATATCTCGAAAACGATAAAAGATATTGCTGTCATTTTTTTTTGGATTTGTTTATTTATTGAGTACTGCAAATGGTGAAATTATTGAAGTGGTGTGTTCCTCCCCTTTAAATAAGATTATCAGACCTGACAGTGTAGCGCAATTGAGGGTGGGTTTACATGGAGGAGGGTTGACTCGGCTATTTGCAGACTAAGCAAGTCAGTAAATTAACAGATTAAACTACAATTAGCTAACGTACTGTAATATGAAATCGACAAAATAATATCGATTGCAAAACTTTATTTGAGAAATTGAAAACGTGATTAATTGCATCAATAATTTCATGATTTTCAATGTAGTATTATTTGGCTATTGGTAATTTAAAACTTAACGCTTTTAAAGGAACATCCACGATTAAAGTATATCACTTTTTCAACAACCATAACCACGAGAAAATAACGTCTTCCAGTTATAATTTGTTAATTTACTAACTTGCTTAGTCAGCAATTGACCGAATCAACCCTCCTACATGTAAACGCACTCTGAGTCGATCACGATCGCACAAAGGTCGTACAAAATTCTTCAGCGTGAGAATCCAGAAAAAGTGAAGAGACCAATGCAGACAATCAGAATAGAAGCAGATTTAAGATAGAACTGATCAAAACAAATCCGACTAAATTCATTAGCCAACAAGTAATAAAAAATGTGATTTTTCATTTTTCTAGGACTTCTCGGATGGAACGTTATTTTGCTATCGAATTAAGAATTCGCTACATAACTTCATCAAAATAGTATTTTTCTGCAAGATCTTTATCAATTCTACGGGTAAACAAAACAGATACTGGGCCATGCAAAAAGTATGTCGCGCCATATATCGCAATCTTTGACCCCTCCCTTGTCAAACTTTGCCATTTTTGACCCTGTCACGCACCAAAAAGTGAGTAACACCGATTTAGAAAAAGTGTTTAGCTCCGAATTAGAAACAAGCTTAATGTGACCAAAATTGTGGTACAATAAGACCGTGTCATTGTTTTTGCACTTAATACAGACGTGTTTTGCAGAAATTTGAAACAATTCTTTTGAAGGGCGTGACGTCACTCTTTCGCTGAACCCTCCTTATTACACTTGGTCATCTTTTATTACCGCGAAACACGTCAAAGTTGGCCCTTCGCGGAAATAGATTCCGCGAATTTTTTTCTATTCTTTTTATTTGAGGTTTGTAAAAAAAATTTCCGCAAAATCCATGGAATTTGCCAACTCACGAAATCAAATGACGCGAAATCCGCAACTTTTGAGCCTTCCATTCGCAAACATTTCTTCCGCGAAAATTTATTCCCTTAACCCCCCTCTCTCCCACGGCGAGTGACATACCTTTTGCATGGCCCCTATGTGTATAATTGGTCTCTAAATAATATAAAAAAAGAAGACGGGTTCGTTTATAGTTTACTGCATATTCATAGACATCTTCCTCTCTTTTAGCGTATTCATCCACTTTTTCTTTTCATTATTAATCTTGGTGCGTATGGTATGGTTATCCACCTTGACACCCTTCACACTTTCTTTGAAGCTCTCGTAGTAATGCTTTGCTAAATAAATTGAGAAATAATATTGCATCGCATTTCATTCAGTATATACAGTTTCTAAAAATAAGAGACAAATACATTTATATTTTAGCCAACGAAACTCCCACACTCACTAAATAACGAAATTGAATTTTAAGTTAAGTCTAACGTAGTTACAACCAATCCCTGTAATACTTGTGAAATGTTTTTAGTGTTCAAAATAGTGTTGTAATTTACATTTAAGGAGGTACGAGCCTCTTGCACTGCGCAAGTTTCTGCGCATCGTTAAAATAATTTGCTGTCTGGGTCTTTGTAAGGTAACAAAGAAGTTTATATTTCTATACACGTATTAAATTGGTTAAAGTCATGATAAATTAGCTGTTGGAATGTTTTAACGACTTGAATTAGATTATTCGCAACATACTTTAAAAAGGCAATTATGAAGAAAATCTTTAACGTAGTTCATTGCACGAGCTCTTTTTTTATTCCATTTATAAAATCATAGTAAGCTAATACTGTTTTTACTTAATAATTGTAATCAATCATTCCGTAATGTTATATAGCTTGATTACAAAATATAATACAAACTCATCTGATAGTTAAGGACGGGGAAAACAGTAAATTTTACAAGGCCAAACAAAAATCAAAATAACACCAATGATCGAGGCTACCCGTATATTTCTTGCTTGCTACCTTATTTTCAAATCATCATCTACAAATGACGGATTTTTGACAACATATTTTCAGGCTAACTGTTTCTAGATGGGCTCTGGCGCCATTGAATTACAAACCTTCTGACATATCTTTTGCCTTAACTTCTGAAATGAGTCAAAACCTAGCTTTGGAATGTGCCCGTTTTTGCGGAATTTTGCACGGTTACCCCATATGAATTTTATATATTTGGATACGTAAAGATATGCGGAAGCATATTGCGTGAAAAAAACACAACTTTTCGATAAGTCAACTAAGGCTCGTACCTCCTTAAATATAAGTGGTATAAGACGACTTTCTATAGCAACGCGTAGAGCAACAATCCCAGGTGGAATATGATATCGATGGATGACATCATGTGCTGACTGAGGGATGAAATTAGACTATTGCATTTTTATACTGTAAACAGAATCGATTTTAAGCTTTTAGTTGAGATATATGAAGGATGAGTGATAAGGGATATGAAACAATTTATTATGCCTTCACTGTATCCGAAATGTGTGGTTGAACTATTTTGTTTCTGAAGATATTTGAAGAATTCTCCCATTGTTCAGTAATTTGTTTTTGCTTTTGGCAGGAATTCTAATAATGAACTTACCTTAAAAGACCTAAAACGCACCAAAAATACACCCACCCACCATATTTTTCCAATCATGTTAATCTTTTCCGAAATTTTTTAACCCCACCCCCGCTGGTACAACATTTCTTAAATATAAGTTATCCTTACGTTATTCAATGACACGAGTAATAGTATGCCAAGCCTGGATAAATGCGATATTTGTAACGTGGTATGCACTACAGAAGTATTGTAACGATAACCAACCTGGGATACTGTGTCCGGAAGAAGTATCCCAATACGAAAAAGTAATTATGCAAACAAAATGATTTAAGACTTCTTGACTTTGGTTCACGTTTCCACGTGTTTTGTTTAAGAATTCTATAATTATCACCGTCAGCCTCAAAATATATATTATTACTGTGGAGAGGATTTAAGACTTCAACGCCGCATTTTATAGTAGAAGCATGAAACTCGACACGAATATAATACCTGGGGCAATTAGAAACTTTTTGCTTTTTTGCCCAAAACAATTAGGGCCTTAATCAGGGGGTTAAGGGTACTAAATGTTGGAACACATGCTCAGTTAGTACCCAGGGTGGGGGGGGGGGTCATTTTGACCTAAACAGTTAGTTTTAGGGTACTAACTGTTTTGACGCCGGTTGACGCTGATTCAAGGATGGGTCATACATGGCCTACTTAATACACGGCTTGATTCTTTGCTATGCCGTTTCTAGTTGAGGTACTTCGAGTTCACAGTTCGTCTAGATATTACAAACGTAAGTCTTCCTACCCAAATAAAGTTGTGTCTTGCAAAACGCACGAGCCAATGGGGAGATACAGGGACCCCGGAAAATGCAGTTTTGCTTAAATAGATCACGCACCAATGGCTTAAATTGCTTCAATCTGCACATGATAAATGAACGAATAAGGCCTACCGATGTGGAAAATTGAAAAACTGTAGCTCAAAAATGGCGTAGATAATGAGATCAAACGTGAAAATCACCTTAATTCTGCATTCCACTATTTGAATTAGTGGGATGCAACGTTATATTTATGGACAAATTGTGAAAATATTTCATAGCAATAAAAAAGCAACGAGAAATCAGTATATGCAAAAGAATACCGGGTGGGTCAAAAAAAAGACCCGTGTTTGAGATTTTTACTAATTAAACTACTTAAGACAAATTAAGGGCCTATTTTTGGGGAGCAAAAGAGCAAAAAATTTCTAATTACCCCAAGGAACAATTGTGCCAAGTTTCATGCTTCTACTATAAAATGCGGCGTTTGGGCCATTTTGGGGTCTTATCCTCTCCACCAGTATCTACTGTATTTAGAAAAGAAAAAATACATCTCTACACAGCGTTTTTATATAATTTGGGTTCTAAGGATCCATTCGGAGAAAAATTTGGAATCATGAGATAAGATAAGAAAAAAGACATTGAAAATAATCAATTGATTGAATGGAAAAAATATTTTTCATAGAGAATTTTCCTCAAGCGTAAATATTCTGGACGGATTTGACCCTAAATAAGGATTTTGAAAATCCAGGAAGAAATAAGGAAGAAATCAGCCTCTACTTGACCAAAAAGTAGCTGAAAATAAGCTTATTTTGTTGCTGTTTTGACAATTTGGACCATTTTTTCGACATAAATGGAATTCATTGCCTATATTTCCTGATCAGCAGCGGCAGCCAAGCTAAAAACCCTAAATAAGGATTACGAAAATCCAGGAAGAGATAAGGGTTGGTAGAAACATACATTTAGGAAGAAAAGCACGTCCGCGACCAGAATATTTACCCTCGATTTTCCTTTATTGGATACTTTGATACCCACCCACCCCATCATACCTTCAGCATTTTTTTTCTGGACTCCTACTGTTATTGTCTGAAAAAAATGCTCGAACTTTAGAGAAAAATAGAATTAAAACCCTTTAAATGCCAATTTCCGAAATATAAGACGACAATGATTCCTAAAAAACATATAGCAAAAGCCAGAAGGTAAAGACAAAGTAAGGGTTAAACGATAGGATTAAATGCTTGTAAAAAAACATTTTTCCAGGACTAATTCAATAGATATTACTGGAACCACGTTTGAGTAATTTGAATTGGTTAAGTAATTGCTCCAATTAATTTAGGCAAACTGCTTTATTGAAACAATAGCAATTTTCGATTCTAAATTGAAATATCATACAAGATAAACAAGGAGTTGAAAATAGATTACCAGTTTTCACATTACAGAAAAAAAGATATACATACACCTTTTGGATGGTCAATCAAATTTTAATTTGAAATTTATTCTGAGAATATAGAAAATATTGTATGAAAATATAAAACACTTACGGGGCATACAGTCACATTTGTCTCCTTTGATGTATTCATGGAATATTTCAAAGAATAATTTTTCGTAATTCTTCCATTGAAAATACTTTCGCCCTAAAATCATCGAAAACATTTTTTTTAAATTTGCTAAAACGTAACTGAAACACATACTTTCAGATTTATGTTATTAAATTACCCAAAGCAAACATCAGAATTATCATAATAGAATATTTAGCTTTATGTCTAATCCCATCATATGTAACATTAAATATGGACTAAATATAAACATTTTGTTAACAACCTTATTTATTTCCAACTATCACGAAAACTCAAAAGTTGACTTGAAGCATTTTCAAATTAAAGCTAATACAATGCATTAAAATTGAACATGTTTCTTAATCTTCAAAAATCAGGTTTTCAGCTTTAAGACTTAAAATGTTGATACAACCTATATAAGAAAATAAATTTTAGCAGCAAAATCAAGTCTAACAAAATTCAACAATTTTTGTGCACGTCTAACTCAAATTTCCACCAAAATTTCTTTGCTTAACCCTATCTGGACCGGGGGAGGGGGAGATTCGCCCCCCTACCATATTTTCGTCTGGTAAATTACTTTGGGGAGAAAATATCAAAATAAACCCCATGACTTTTCCTTAAAAGTATTTGTGCTCGCAATCCAGAAAAAAATTTTTTGATCTGGGGTGAGGCCCGAGCTATGACGTCATAATGACGTCACACCCAGTTTTCTGGGAATTTCTAACTACTGCTAAAATAAGAATGTTGGAGTGGTGCAAAAACGAATCCATCTAAGGTTTAGAACAAGTATCGTGAATAATGCATCATTGTTTTTGCAGTTAGATTGTACTAGGAGAATTATATTTTGCTATTTGGGTAATTTTTCCGTCTTTTAAGTCGATTTTGGAGCCAGAAGCTAGCGTAATTTCATTTTGATGACGTCATCAAATGAATTTTTTTAAAAGTTCATATCAAACTTGATTATCATGCAAAGTTTTATTTGAAATGGATCATCTGGCGTCGTCTAATGCAGGGGGGCGAATGCCCCCCTTGACCCCGGTCCATATAGGGATAATGTATTTATGTTCATAGAAAAAGCAATAAATAAATAAATTACCGGATAAATTACCATCATCATCTGATGCATCAGATGCTTCACTATTTTCATCACTATCACAGTCAATATCTAAAACTTCAGAAAAAAAATTGAATTTCAAATATATTAGTCATATTTGCAGACAAAAAATTATTTCTAATTATATTTCCCCTTTGTTAACCCTATTCACTAGTCTACAAACTTTTGATAATTTCTCAAAATCTACAAACCCGCCGAACCTGTGGCGGCTTGGTGACTTCGTTTTTATGTATTGGGCACAATATACTCAAAAATGGCGTCAAACAGGGGTAGGGGTGAGAAATTATAGCCCATCGTCGGAGGTCGTCTTTCCGAAAATTCGTGTTTTTTCACACCGTTTGTTCCAAATTTGATCCCTTTATAGCTTTGAAGACCCATGGAGTAAAGTGGGTATTTTAAAGGGTCTTATATAGGCCTAGTACCATACCAAAAGGCATCCCCCAATCTTGTATATTTTTAATGGTATCATTTGTAAACAATGTTTCTGTCTGCTAAATGAGAGAGCTAAATGCTTAGTAAATTTAAGCTGAATTAATTTTGTTTACTAATTTTCTTCTATTTTGCTTTGATACAATAACTTGATCATCATCTCTGCACAAGACAGCTCAAATGAACTAAGAGTGATCTTTTAAAATGTTTTCTGCTTCTCTTAGTAGTTCAGTTCAGGTTCAATCTGTCTGTAATTGACTTAGTAAATTGAAGGTCAGTTTTTCTGGTTATTTTCAAGCATGGAATAAAAGGATTCCCCCCAGATATTTTAAGAACTGTAGAAAAGATTTGCTCAGTTTTTAGTACCTTGGTACTTCACATCCTTGTAAATCATGGGAATCTTGTTAAAAGATGTGATTTTAGTACTAAAATTTTTTGCTTTGCCTGTTTCTGTACCACAACATCACTAAACCTCATAATGTCTGTAATTTTAGAACCCCCCCCCTGAATCAAGTTGTGTGCGAAAATCAATTTTCTTGGAGAAATAAATGCATGAAGCTGTACACCCTCGTATTGACAGGCCTATCAAATTTTAAGTTTAAAGTTTTAAAAAGGACAACTTTTATGAAAATTACACAAAAAAGTGATGCACAAACCTTTCTTCGTAGGGTATGGTTTCTTCGTAGGGTATGATGAAATTTGGACTGAATCAACATCACTTTCTCTTGGACTTTTATGAGTGGAATGAGAATGAGTTAGACCTAAACAATAACAACAGAAGAAGTCTTTATTTGTAAGGATTTCTTTATTCATAAAATGTTTTCAGATTTTGCTATTTTTATTTTTTTGATAATTCCATTCCACTGAAAAGAAAAAACAAAGACTATATTAATAATAACAGTCAGCAGAAAACACTTTAGAACTTTTTGAGGAATGGTTGTTGCAATATTTTAGTACCATGTTTTTAACCTTAACACTGAATATTAGATATAGCCCAGTTGCTTTTTCATTTTATCATGGGCTATTTCATTTCTTTAATTTAGGTAGAAATGAAAATGTAGAAGTGTGTCACATGTGTGGTTTGTCATGTAGCGACGGCGCTTACCAAGCTTACCTGGTCAGCACTTCTAATTCTTTTATTTAACCCAGGGTAAACTCCCTACCTATATAACAACAACTGGCTGTTAAGGGTTTAAAGAAAAATATGATGGCAATTGATAAAAAAATGCAATATTAGGGAAAATTGACATATTAAGTTCTTTCAGTGAGATTAGCTAATTTCTCAAAATAACACAAAATCATTGAAACAAACCTTCATCAACTTGAGACAGAAACTTCCCTGTCGTTGCTAATTGTAAGTGGGCTGCAGGAGCTTGGTAAATATGCTCGTTCATCTCCTTAGAATGCCCAAAATGTTTAAATACTAATTCACGCTCTATATTAGAAAGATTCAATCCACCAAGAATTGTACTTAAACGATGCCTATTTGAGGTACCATTCAAACGAGATTTATCTGCTATTGGTAACTTGTCACAAACATTTGCAAGGCTATGCCAACCAGGAAAATGCTTAGTCGAACCTTTTCCACTTGCAAAAACATACACATTGCTTTCACTAACCGTCGAGTTTTTTCTCACGGTAACATCTGTCAACAACTTCATAGCATCAATTGTATCCGTTGGTATGAATACTGGAACAAGATGGTTTATGCCTTAAATCAAGAGTCAATAATAAAAGAAAAAATCTTTCATCAAGGGCACCAGTTATGCTGCTTGCAGACAAAAGACAGTAACGCGGGTTACTTAAGCATCCAAAAGCAATAAATAGATCGCAACTACAATGATATAATTTGTATAGGAGTAATTATGCAATCTAATCGTTAAACGATTATAAGAGTTTTCTGCAAAAAGAAACTATTGTAAGGTCTGTCTAAATGAAGCTGTATAAAACTTTAGTTTTGGCATCAAAATGAATACATTATGAGGATAGTGTGCAGAGGGGTATGACCCCTTAAAAAACAATACCCCCTTTTAGGTAACCCCCCCCCCCTTTATTTAAGACCCTAATCCCCCAGTTTTACCAGCTTTTTGGCACCGAAAACGCCCCTCTAGCAAAAGCCAATTTTGTATTTTTTTGTTAAATGGGACAGAAAGACATCTGGTAATGTGATGTTGGTAACAAACTGACTGACTTAGTGAAAAGAGAACACCATTTAAGGTACACCAACATCATGGCTGACATGTGAACACCACACAAGGAAAAATTAACATTCATCGACAATTTTGTTTTAAAAAGTTGAAGAACATAGGAATCCCCCCTTTATGATCAATCCCCCCCTTTTAGGGATCTCCCCCCTTTATCCTCATCCCCCCCTTTAGCAACTTTCAGGAAGTTCCACCCCCCCTAAGAAAGGGGGGTTTACACTGTGATCAGATAAGGCCAATCATAATTAATCTTTCGTTCATCATCAAAATTAGGTCAAAAAGTAAAATGCGGGATGCGGTGATTATCTGATTATTTTGCTAATTTTTAAAATTTGAAATGACAATGTTTCTATCTTTCGTTTCCTTTTATTACCAATATCGTTTTTTCATCACTGTTGAGAAATAATCAAACAAAATGCGGTATTATTTGCGAAAAAGTTAGAATGCGCGCGGGTGATGATGAACGAAAGATTAATTATGATTGGCCTAAGTTAATATAAATAGAACTTTGAACATTTTTTTAAAATTCATCACCATCAACAATAATTTGCTTATCTTCCAATAAATTGTAAAGTTATTAACATTTAAACCAATACCTTTTCCATTTTGATAAGTAATCAAAGATCCTGCATCGTTACTTATCTCTCTTTGGTTATCCAACCATGTTCCATCCAACGCTTCCTTCCATTCTCTTAATAATAATCTGGATGGTTCTCCACCACGTCGACCATTAAATATGGTTAGTCGAGCACACACACTATCTCTCAGTTCTTTAAACGAATGCAGGTCCCACATATGAAATGGGTCTTCAGCATATTTTTTCATTGTTTGAAGGATATGATTTCTGATCAACTCAATGTCATCCTCAATTGGAAGAGATGACGGTTTTTTGGTTTTCACGTTTCTACGTTCGTTGAGTTCATAAGTTGCATCTCCAAATACATCATCTTTTTGATGACCTAACAGGACAATGAATTCATCAGTTTCTACTCTTTTTTGTTTTTCATTACTGATCATGTAATGCCCTTTAAGTTTCTTAGCTGACTTCAACAACAGGTAATAAAGTTGACTTTTTAAAGCCGAATTTTGTACATCCAGATTTGAATCAGTGTAACTTTCAATTACATCTTGAAGTGTTATAAAATTGCTACACAAAAACATGTCTGCAGCACTCTCTGTATTTGGAAGCAATTCTTTAAATCTTGAATAAAGATGACCCAGCCGTCTCATATCTGCACGGACTTTACTAACAACTCCATCTTTTTTGCTTTTTCGCCGTTTGACTCTGGCGTAAAATTGAGTGCCCAGCATTAAAATTATTGGTTCTTTCTTTATTGCTCTACCAATGTCATCATCTCTCATATTCTTGATGACATTAAGGTAAAACTGATCCTTAATATGTATAGGTGGGCTGTCAATCTCTTCTATGGGAATAGGAATCATAACAGAGGAATTCTCCAGGGAACATTTATGTTTGTGGCGTGAGTAGAAAGATTTTGCATAAACCCCAAAACAGCTGGAACATGTAACAGCTTCTTCACATTTCCGCTTTTCCCTCTCTCTTGCATAATGTGGGTTTTCTTTTTTTATTTCTGTCAGATTGAACTGGTTTATACCATTTTTTTTGAAAGACTGAAAAATCTTATTTCTTTCTTTCTTGGGCTTTGATAAAGCTGCTTTTACAGCATCTAAGTCTTTGTGAACTTTGGCTATGTGACGTGATAACCTTGAGAATTGTTTTCGACAAAAGAAACATTGTCTTATTGGATGTTTGCCAGTCTACAAAAAAATTGAGAATTCTCTTTTTTTTTAACCATGCATAAATCTAAATCAGCTATCATGTAACTCAAATGATGGGTAAAAAATTATGACATAGATGTCTTTATTTGTCTTAATGTTTTGAGAAATACAGTCTTTTCGTGGTTATTTTAAATGTAAAATTCTGATTCTAAGGCATGCTGCACAAATGTGGATAAAACAAATAAGTAGCTATCTTTGAGGCCGAGTTATGAGCATTTGGATTTTTTTTGTTTCTTTTATTAAAAAAGTGCTTATATGGTTAATTAAAACTGGATTTCTCAAACTAACCAAATTTATCCCATGTTTATGGCACTTTTCACCATGGGATGAATATGATATCCTATGGTTGTTTTCTAAAAGTCTTAATCAACTTTTATTATCGCATGATTTCCTATGTACAAGCGTTTTGATTGGCTAAGAATACGTGTTTATATCATATACTTTACTCAAAAACTTGATATTGCACGATTTTATATGGGGCTGTGCAACATTTTCGAGGCCATTACAGAAGGGGAGCTAAGTTTTTCATGTTGAAGAAAAAACAATATCATAGCATCTTTAAAAACCCTTGTATTGACGCCAATTCTAACTGTCATTCATTCGTGAGAAAATTCTGAACGACTTGATATCCTCTGGGGAATAAAAGCATTTAAAAATATGGATGTTGATTTCTATAAAGAAAATGCAAAAAGCAAGAATACACTGAGATCCAAAAATTGTTGGATAAAAAAGTATCAAGAATGGGCGAAGGAGAACAATTTTCCAAGTGACATTGAGTTAATCACTGATGCCAATTCAATGAATAAGATGCTGGAAAAGTTTTTTTGTGAAGTGAAAAAAATAATGGTGAAGAGTATGATCCTGTTTCATTGTCTTCTATGCAATCAGGTATTCATAGGACCCGTTTGGTCTACCAAAATCACTCCCACATCGAAAATTTTGCAGCTCATCCCACAGACTACAATCATTCTTAAGCCCTTAAGAGTCCTGAAAGTGCCTTTTGAAAGTTAGTGGCTTCATAGCAAAACAGCAGAACAATATAATAATAACTTTTCTCTTTCTTCATTTTTTTGATGCGAATATTAGCGAAAATTACAACTAGAAAAAATGTAGGAATCTATCCATAGTATTACTGACCTTACGTGGTGAACTGTGTACAACTGTGGGTAATTTCGAGATTTGTTTCTTCAGTGGCAAATCAATTACACTTGGAGTTTTAACAGGCAACGCCGATTCCATTTTAGTTTCAAGATTGGTCTTAGTTGATATCTAAAAAATTAATAAACTTTTTTAACTGAAACTTTTCCTAGCTTAACCTTCAACTTCTTACAACACACAGAGACAAGCAACTAAGCACATTTTTCACTTTTCTAAACATACCTCAAAAAATCAAGTCTTTCCATTCTCATCAAGAATTTATTTAAAATGTCATGAATCAAAAAGAAAACAAGCTTAACTTAATTACTACCCACTTTGAATTATCAGAACAAAAAAAACAAATTGACAAGTATCACACTGGACAATCAAAATTAGATCAGGCAAAGACCAGTTTTAGAGAAATTAAAAAAAAATCACCACCAAAAGTTTTTAACTACAGGCAGTAACTTGACTGCAGGTAGCACCTAGACTTCAGGTAGTAACTCAGGTGAAGATTTTGAAACTTTTTGACACAGAAAATTAATCAATATTGCTGGCATGTCAAGCAACCCCTGCTGACTTCCAAGTTGTACAAAACAAATAAACCGATATGAAATTATGACAATAACAAAATTAAAGAATCTCGAAAATAACAAATATGATATTGATGTCATAAGGTTAATGAGAGGCAATGCCTGGGTATGTTTGGTAAAATCATGAAATACATAAGCAGCAGGGTTAAGAGAGTACCCGCTTAATCTCACAACATGTTCATTTTTTAATTTTGTTAACATTTGAACAGCCTTTAAAAGCGATTTTCTTGACAACTGCTGGCGAAACTTCTTAACTGCGACCATCTTTCCACACAACACATGCTTATAAATTATAGCAGAGGATCCTTCGCCAACAAGATTTCCAACATTTAGATTTAGATTCTCAATTTCAAACTTTTTGACTGATTTCTCAATCTCATTAAAATTAGCTGATGCTGTGGCATGAAATCGCGACATTTCAGGAAAAAAGATAATTTTAAGATTTCGCGGTATCAGACCATCATTGAAACTTTAAAGACCGAAACCATTTCATGATATGTCTTGTGTCCAATCGCAGCCAAGACAAATATTTTTAAGTAACTGAGAATATTTTAGGTCTATGATGCGCATGTGTGTAAAAATGGCGGCAAAAACAACGATCTAGGGTGTCGTGCAAAAAATGTGTCACTCTGAAAATCATAATTTCTAGAAACCCTCGCCATATGTCACCCAAAGAACAGTAGATGAGGTCATACTAAACAGTAGTAGCTTCAACTATTCCTACCAACCCCCGTCTCCCCCGCCAGTACGTGCATGACCCGTCCAATCGCAGCCAGAAGATAAATGCGCATGCGTGAAAAAATTGCGGCAAAAACGATAACCTAGGGGGTCACGCAAAAAATGTGTCACTCTGAAAATCGTAATTTTTAGACACCTTCTCTCTGTCACACATACTGAATAATAGCTGCAACTATTCCTACCAACCCCCCTCTCCTCCACTAGCACGTGCGTAACTCGTCCAGTCACAGCCAGCAGCAGAACGTAAAGGCGCATGCGTATAAAAATGGCGGCCATCATGCTAAGTGTGGCAATACGACCAGTAAAACATTAGCATTGATCATGGTCATGAAGCCAGTTAAAGTATGTAGTATATATAAGTCCATTTTAAGTTGATATGTGTGTAAGTCCATCTTAAGTAAGATGACTAACATGATAGTGATATTGGAAGAAAACGTGTTTATTTACCATCATATTATAAATGAAGCCAGTTTAAGTATATAGTATATTATATAAGTCCATTTTAAGTGAACAATGTGTGTAAGTCCATCTTAAGTAAAAAGACTAACATAAAAGTGATATTGGAAGAAAACGTGTTTATTTACCATCATATTAAGAATGAAGCCAGTTTAAGTATGTAGTATATTATATAAGTCCATTTTAAGTGAATAGTGTGTGTAAGTCCATCTTAAGT
>JAUKPT010000989.1:0-16820 GCA_032273505.1 Nanomia bijuga
ATTACGACTGGGCAAGGTAACTGTTTCCTAGTTTCTGGCAATTTCAAAAATTCATAAAACATGTGGAGCAGATCATTCTTGTTTTCTTTATTATGCAAGAATTCTTGCCAACTTTGGCCCTTCATCATTCTCTGCTCAAAGCCATCAATGCATGTCCGAGGACTAGGTATGCCTCTATCACTCCTACATCCATCTTTAACACTTCTTCATCTGGTGTAATGAATTTGATGACACTTTAGTAAAATTTTTGATATGTATCCTTAGGCTTCATCAAACGAACTGCAGCCATTCCATCAACTAACCATGTGCAATGCTTTGGAACCTCTGATACATCACAGTTTACCATATTAATCAGGAAGTTCTAAAACGAAGCCTTATCCGATTGCCTCAATCCATTTTCTGTTGTAGCAAGTAAAAGTGGGACTGATGTTATTGGGTACACGGAGGCTTCTTCCATGCTAACAGCTTTGCTGACAATTAATCCAAAAGCTTGTCTATCTTCCTTCATTAGGGCTACAGCTTTTGGTGTAGTCTTCTTGATAATTCCTGTTGATAGTTTCGCCCGTTTTATAGAAACAAAAAAATCCGTACTCCCTTCGATCAATCGAGATTCAACAAAATCCATGAACTTTTCATCTCCAATCCTCTCAGCTTCAATCATATCACTAATGAATGATTCATCCAACACTTGTCCAGTCAAAATATTCTTGGGAGGATATTCTGAAAATGGATCGAATCCATAACTTCTTAATTGGTCTTTTAAAGCATCAACATGTTTTTTATGTGCTTTTCTGGACCCGTAATTCAATTCTTTGTGTGTTGATGATGTTTTGATAACCAGTTCTTTCCTTAAAGCTTTCCTTAGTTTACAATGTATATGAATAGTACTAATCCATCTGTTAACTGCTTCAAAATCAGTCCCGAATCCAGATCTAAAAGGGCCCTTAGTTTGTTTATTGACACGGTGTTTCTGTTATTTGCTCCATATGAAATTGTACCAAAGCGTCAAATGATTCCTTCAAAACTCGCATACAACGATAATAATGACGACTCTCAAAGGCTTGATGAGAAGAACCTTCAGCTATTGTCCCTGCATCAACAAACCATTCTCTTAATCCTCGACATGAATATCTTTTATGAATCAATTTTTGACGAACGCATAACTGGTGGAATCCACCCATTAGAAAAATAAGCTTTTTGTATAAATCTAGATTCTTCCATAAAATATGACAAAGTTTAGAATAAACTGCTTCATCTGAATGAACGAACAAGTGTGGAATATCAAGATACTCAACGAGATCTAATAACATATCCAGATATTCTTTGCAAACAGGATACTCTGGGGGTTCTAGAGTAACTGGAAGGTACTCTTGTACACATGGTATAGGTGTATTGACGGAAACGTGCTTCATAAATGGTGTCCAGGAACCTAACAGGGGCAGGGCCCAAACAACATCTCGTTTGACGCAAAATTCAAGTTTATCCGCCCTTTTGTTGTTAGTAAATGATGGAAAACACAATGAACCTATACGTCGTCCAATTTCATAGGGTGCAGGAACAACAGCAGGTTCATCACAAATTTCTAGTGGTTGGATATCACTGGAAATGAGTGTAGGATAGTTTAATTCTTCATTCGTAGGAAGCTGAAATATAGTCTTGCTAGTGTCATGAGTAGTGCCTTTTCCAGTTATTGTGTAACTACCCTTTTTCGTAAATTTGGAAGATTTTTTTCTGTACTTGAAACCATGCGTGACCAAGCTATATTCTGCATTCTTACCTTTTCATAAGATATAACATTGTCCCACTTGTGTAAAATCTGAACTGCTTCTTTACTTCCAGTTAGTCGATGGAGGACAAGACCAGTAACAATTTGTTTCGGGGTATCTGTCTTAGTAATTAAAGCTTCTAAATCACTCGCTACAGACCATATCTTTGTAGCTACATTTTGTGATTTTGTTACAGCATAACCGTATCTATTAGTTTTAATCTCCTTATACGAGTAGATCGCAGCATGAATAGCATTATACAGAATTGGTGAAGGTCCTCTATCAAACATCTCCAACAATTCCTCGGGACTCATTGGTAATTTCTTGGACTCGGTGGATTTTTCAGCAATAACTCTTCTCAACATTCTACCAAATGACTTTGCTAGATCTTCCTGCCTTAAACCACAGCCATGTAAGGCAGCAACAGCATATTGGATCGGATTTGCACTCGAGGAATGTACAAGGACATGTCTTCCAGCTGGAAAAAAGTCTATCTCTTCTTCGAAAACCTCTTCCAATTTTCTTCTCAATGACCGCGTATTTGTAAACAATGGATCTATGTTATATTCTTCACTGATTATGCTGATATCTTCCAACAATTCATATAACAAAAAGGCACATTCATCCCTAACAATATTAGTTCTGACTTTGAATATAAATGTATCTAGTGCATCATTTCTCCGATTTTCCCTTTCAATTTCTTCTCTGCATTTTACTTCTCTAGCATTTCTTACAGCGAATTGCATATAGCAGGAACGGTGATAAAACACATCAACTGCAAATATATCATGAGATGGTCCATTCAGAAGTAATTGAAGTCGTTTTGAGGCAGCATGGGTCACTAAGAAATCTATTCATCCTCTCTTCTAAACGTGTTTTTGATGATTCAGTTGAGCATCAAATTAATCCCCCTTCATTTCCAGGGCTGTCATCAATGGGTCTTTCTATGTCGCATATAAAACAATGTCGTTTGGGCACAGAATTGCTTACCGATCTTGTTCTTCTAGGACTATCATAAACCAACTCTTCTTTTGTATAATTCTCATTCGTTTGAATGCTCTCATAACGATCTACGCGAGTTCCAAATTTTTGATCAGGTCATGTACTTCAGTGAAAACATGCAACTCATCTGTAATTGGTACATCAAGTTTCTTCCACTTACTGGCGTTATCTTTGTAAGTAACCCAAGAACCCTGTGCAATATTATGAGTTTTATCTGTTCGCTTTAATTGCTTTTTACACAGAAGACATGAACCAGCAGAAGAACTACTAGTACGATCAGGACTAAATAGAGGTTTAGATGGCTTTTTTTTCTTTTTAGGCGTCATTACTTATATTTAAATTATTACTAAATTCTAAATAACAGTTACGATTATTGTTTCATATAATTTTGTTAAATTTGTTTATCGTTCTGACTTCCATATGAGACTTCTTTTTACATAAAAAACTAGTAAACATTTTTTTATAAAGAACTCATTTTGAGTATCGAAAAACACAAAGCAAATTTATAATATAAAAATCTCTTAAACTTTTAACTGTATCTTGTCACGTGTGTTCTTCACGTGGGTTAAAATCTAAAATATTGATTTTGAACTCGCCTTGCTATCTGAAATACTTATGCATGGACTTCTACTATTAGAACCCTATTTTCTCACATGGAGAATATATTATAGTATGTTTCAAAAAAAGTGACACGGATTTTTTACACCATATGAGCAGTCATTCTTGAGATATAAAATTTGGAGAATTTTTAGCCATTTCTCCTAAATTGGTCGATTAAGCCATTTCTGTTGAGTTTAGAGGTATACTATATATGAAACACTTATAGAAAAGTGACCATTCCGGTTAATTTGAGCTATGAACCGAGTCCCTGCGATAAGCGGTTCCCGAGATATGAGATTTCCGGAAATTTCACCATTTTTTCAAAAAAATCCCACTTCCGTTCAATTAAAAAAATGTTATACCTCCAAAAAATTCTTTAAATGGTCTAGAATCAGATTTCAGAGAGAAAAAGTATGATCACAGGGGTTTCCAGTTTGTTACAGCAATAACCCTGTCAATTTGGGTACTCTCTGCTCTCTAATAGACGTCCAATACATAATACATAAGCCTGTCAGTACATTTGCCATCCTAGTACATCGCAGTACGATATAGATTGTAAACAAGAAAAACTTACCTTTTAATCCAAGTACAGGTGGGTTGAGGGGTGGGGGATTCTTGATTGTAAACTTAACTTTATACTCTTTCATACGCTGCAACAGTTCAGCTTGAGAAGTTGCTGCCTGAATAAATAAGAGAGATATGAAGATATATATTCATTCTTGAGGACATAATCGGGTTTTCCACATTTAAATGAACATGTTCCTTCCAAGTGCAAGTCTAGGCATGAATATGTGTCGATAGGGTGCAGGTTTTTGAATTTAAGCTACATTAAGCTACATCTGGGAAAATCAGATTTAGTATTTTAAAAAATCATAAATTCCTGATTTTTCCAGACCATGATGTGTAACTCTGCTATTACAGCCCAACAAATATTAACATGTGAGAAATGGCGAGGGTCCTCCTTGGAAGGCAATTAAGTCAACGTTAAGAAAACACACCTCTTCTTGATCACGTTTCGACATATTCTTTTCTTTTTTACGATTAGTTGTGACTTTAGCTTGCGCTTCCTGAAATAGAAAGAGTTAAACTGTGAAAAAATATACTGGAAAAAACATATAGTCCCCCAGCGACTCTTTCCTCTTCTATCTTTATGAGTAAACTTTTTTCGTCTTGATCAATAAGCCACATAAGATCAAGAGGGGAAATAAATACTTGTGTTTGAAGCTTGTGTTTAGAAGCTTGTGCTTCCTGGAATAGAAATGAGTAAATTTTAACGTTGCAGAAGCTCTTTACGTGCTTATTGACGCCAAGACTTAAGCCCCATCAAGTGTTTCACCAGGTATCAACTGCCTACTCAATCACCCTTGTCCTTCGAGAGCTGAATACGAGTGCAGCTACTTTTTAGTAATGTTTCTGTCTTAAAAATGCATTACTGAAAGATGATTTCAAGAATGCTACTTAAAAAACTAATAAATTCTACTTTCATTTTGTTACAAGTTGGCGAAATTTCCCCAGGTCCAAAGAAAAAACTGAAAATACAAATATGGCCCCTTACATTGGTCAAAAATCAAAAGATCCCTGTCTTATTTTAAACTAGACAAAGTAAAATACTTACGGCTTGTTTACCTGATTTACCAGATGCTTTTAATGCTTTTATCTGTTTTTCCTGTAAAAATGAAAATAACCAGGGTGATTCAGGTATAGAAAATATACTATTAAGCTTACTTCATGTTCCCTTTTCTGAGTGTTTTCAAAAATGATTTCACTCACATCTGGTCTTAAAGAAGGCATATGGTGAGTACCGAACGACTGGAATTGGGTAAAAGAATCATTCTAGAGGCCCCGCAAAATCATATTTCGTGACCCATTTATCAACTATTACCATTATTTTACTCAAAATAGAAATATCCGCTCTAAAATGAGTGTCCCTGAATGTACTCCATACATTTCATATCCGCCACTTCTTCCCCTACACTGGACTCGAATATACTTCAGCCACAAACCGAAACATCATTATGAGTGGACTTACTTGTAAAATGGAATTGTAGTACAAGAAAGCTGTTTATAACAGGGAAATACAAAATTTATAATTTTTCGCCAATCCAGAAATCCAGATAAATCATGAAGACAGGGATTGATTCCTTACTCCCTGAGCGGACTTACTTGTTTCTCGTATGCTTTTTCATGTTCTCTCACTTTCTGCTTGTACATTTTCTTGAAGGAGGCTGAAGAAGAAGAAGATTTGAAAAACATGTAAGAGTTTATCAACACAAATCAACGATAAATTTGCTGTCTGATTGGTAGAAAATTTCATCATCAAAAATCTGATTAGCTGATTAAGAAATGTCACAATTTGGACTCTTGATGATGTAATTTTGAACCAATCAAACCACACATTTACCGATAATTCGTAAACAATCCCTTATAGCCAAGACTACATCATCAAGATTCTAATTGGTCCATAAAGAAGCATTTTTATAATTTTTGATTTTGACAAAACGTCTAATTGTGATATATTAAATTTAATCAATTAGCTTCCCGATGATGTAATTCCAAAGCAATCAAACGGCTAAATTAGACAAAGTTATTGATCCAGCTAACACATTGTTCATTATTAGATTAATAAACATATCATGAGCACACAAGTAAATCAAAAGTTCTATAAGGGATCAACTCATAAGTTTGTCTAATTCGTTCATTTAGAAATGTTATAATCATTTTAAAAAAACATCAAATTAGTGAACCAAACAGTCTAAATTAGACAAACTTTTGAGATGCCTCCTAATCAAAGTTAAATATTTCCACTTACAGTAGTTTCCTCTGTAATATTGTAATTTTTGTTGATCTAAAGAAAGAAAGAATGAATAAAACTAAAGAAAATATGCACAGAAAAATGGAAAATGAGGGGAGAATGACAGAATGACAGAAAATGATGTAGTCTATTGTTTGTGGCTATGAATAACACATCAAATGCACATTCATACTTTTGGAACGCTACCAACATCCCAAACCACTTTTTATAATGCACGAACGAAAAAATAAAAAACTTACCAAGATGGACGATATCTGTACACACGTTGTCAAGGAAACTCTGGTCGTGAGAAACAACCAATAAAGTTTTCTTCCATTGTTGTAAGTAACTGAAAAAAAGGAGAGGGCATAATTTTTCTAATCATCCTTAGAGGCTAACTAATAAGTTTCTAGTTTCCCCTTTCTGAGAAAACCCCTACCCCAAGTGCCAAACCCCCTTTCTGGACTGACTGAAAGATATAGCGATATACGCCTCGTTTTAGGAGTGTTTTAACCTACCAATGTAGAATAAATTATGGGTATTTTTCAAAAAAACTGTTTATAATTGTTTATTACTTATAACAGGGGGTGGTGGTCCGATTTTTTTTTTTTGAAAAGCCAAATATTCAATTGGTACATGGGTATCAATTTTGAAGTGGGTGGTGTAATTCTTTTCCGAAGGTAGAATCGAATTGGTACCAGGGTACTAATTCCAAGCTTAATATGATAAATAAGTGTAAAAGATTTTTTTTTAACAATAAATTACTGCTACTGCCACTATTCTGAGCTGTTCTGAGTATCAATCATAAAAAGTCATAAAAATGTCAGGGTTTTTCTATAAGATTTAAAAGTAATGTGCAAATCTTTTTCTGTAGAGTATTCTGCAGAGAATTCATTCCATTATAATGCTTATGTTTCTGAAAACATACAATGTTTCCAAATGATTTGATTAAATGATTTTTCTATGATCTGTAAAATGTTTTGAAATTCTTTTCTGTAGAGATTTCATTCTATTGTAATGTTTATATTTTCAGATGTTTTGATTAAATGAAATGCATTTTGTTTTTTTCTAGATCTGGTGACCATAAATAAAAAAAATAATTGTTGCTGCAGATAGCTTTAGAAAATTACTCTTCATTATATATAGCTTATCACATACTAGAGGATGATTCATTAAATACAGTCAGTGGTTTAGTTCGCTAAACCTAAACATTTATGTCTTAATGTTTAGTTTATTTAAATGGCTTATCTGTTTAGCTAACAAGGTTAATATTTTTTGCTAAACAATTATACATAAATGTCTTTGTTTGGTTTACTTTATATGGCTTTTTTGTTTAGCTTACCACAAACCTAGGATGAAACATTAAAAACAGAACGGTTTAGTTCGTTCAGTTAACTAGTTTCTGATTTGCTAAACATTTGTCTTACTGTTTAATTTACTCTACTGTGTTTTCATTTTTTTTAGTTTTTTCTCTCTCTCTCTTTCAGTACAATGATAGATACAGAAGTAGATAAAGTCTTAGAAACAGAAACAGTAGTTACTTGTGAAAGCTGTGGGCAAGTGAAAGGACAACAGAACAACCACAACTGGACAAAACACGCAGAAGCGTAAAAAATGATATCTTTTTTATGCTGTAACCATTTCTTGTAAGCAGTGGGTGGTTCCCTCTTTTATTTTATCAAGGCTTAATTTCTACTTTGTACCTGTTACTAAATTCGGGGGTGGGTACCCATTTTTTCTAGACAACCTTTTTTAGGTTAGTACCTGGGTACCAATTGGTGGTGGTCATGATTCTTTTTGCAAAAATTGAAATATTAGGTTACGTAGCTATGTTTAAGTACCCTGCTTGTGTACCCCCCCCCTGAGCATCCCCCCAGTACCAATAGGTTTGCAATGGAGTTTCTTTGTTGTTCTTAGGAATGTTATATTTTAGTAGCTAACAGTCCGGAAACAGAAAGGATGTGATGCTGTCATGCTCGTCACAGACTGAGATCCAAAATTCGGAATCTCCCAGACTGATTTTAGGCCATGTCAAAAAAATTCTTGTTATTAATCTTGTTATTTTTGTTTAGACTGTAAAAAACTTTTGAAATCCTGCAGACTATTTATTTACGTAGGTATCTTTTTTAAAAGGCACATGTAACTTGACATAACCATAGTTGACGGAGTATTAAGGAGTTATCTTGAACTATCACATGAACAGCGGCAACTAGTAGAAAGTTTTGATGCTATTCCTACAGTTATAGAAAACATTTCTTTCTTGAAAGTCAACATTGTGAACAATGTACATCTGTCTGTATGAAGTTCAGGGATCTATTTGATCCATCTCCTTATTTTCCCAAAAAACAATTTTTCCACAAAGAAACCATTTCTTGATATTGCCTCATTCAAAAAATTAATCAATGTTATACCATTTATAAGCAGAAACAATGATGATTTAATTACTTATTTTATTAATTTCAGTTTGAAGAAACAAAGAAAAATATGTTTGATAAAATAAAATCGTTGCATACCACTGGTACCTGAGAACACTTAAATACTTGTAAATTCCACAAATAAGTTTTCTGCAAGTCCAATACTGATTACATGGCAGAAGCTCCTTATTGACAGTTTCGGAAGCATTTGTTGAATCATGGAGATCGTTTATCCATAAGGTTATAAATGACGAAGTTGCTTTCGAAGAATCATCTTATGACTCCGCAGACAGAAAAGCTTGTTTTTATCAAAATTGCTGGACCTTCTGCTGGAGCAGTGTCAAACAGAAGGCTATTTTCACATGGGTGATATGAGCCTACCAATTCATGATAGCATAAATTATGTTATGCAGAATATAAATGGAATGCAATCTTTGAAATTGAATGATAGATACATCACCCATTACGAAATTGGATTAAGTATGTTCATGTATGTTCATACATGGCTTATTTTCTATAATCAGTAGTACGAAATTCTAGAAACATCCCTAATTATTTGCTCACATAACAGTTTTTATAATACAGTAGAGTATTCAAATCAGGTTTTTGGAGCAGTGTGTTCATTTTTTTATTACGCTTTATATAGTTTTTTGAGTGGAAAATCTCATCACAGGACTGAGAAAAAAATTTGGAAACTTGGGCTAACAGACTTTTTACTTCTAAACGTTTTTTTAAATTCTTATTCATGTTCTATCTAGAAACCTATTTTCTAAATCCTTTCAATGCGAGACACGTTCCTTTCTTAATAGAAATTTAGGAATAAAAAAGTTTCACTATAAAAATTTGATGTTTTGTTTTGTTTGATATGTTTTATATTAAAATTGTAAATGCATTCTTATATATGAATAATTAAATATTGAATATTGGATTGCGATGGCTTATTCTATATCATGATGGATCATGTATTCAAGGAGGTGGATAACAAACAATTACACATATCATAAATAACTCAATTCCTGCAAAAATCTCATTTATAGTGGTTGGAAAATATAATTTTTTTTACACCAATCATGCATCCTTTAATGCTTATAATACACCTTCAATCCACATTTTTATCAAACAGTCCCCTTTCAGCTTAGAAAGTTACAGACCTGATTTTGACCATAAATTTAATAATGAAGATCAGATTTATGCAAAAGAAATCTATCTGTACTCTAAAACAAGGTGTCATGACTAGTTGTTTGGAATGACTTTAATATGCAGTTTAAAAACTACAAAACCCCTCAAAAACCTTTCCTCACAAAACTTCTTCCTTAGCAGTAAATAAAATTTGAACAAGAAAAAAATCCTACTTGTATCCCTTGCAAGCATACCAGATCCAGAGTTGCCTTGTGCATTCTTATTCAACGTATCCGAACTCGGTCCAGCAGCAGTACTAAAGTCTGTATGAGTATAATTTTGAAATTCTATAGTATTCCCCGTAGCATCCATAATTGTCTCTATAACAGGTGTTGTTTCTTTATCTGAATCAACTATTAAACTTTTTGATGGCAATGTTGAAGACTGGTTATTAGAGTATGTATTAAGTAAGGAAGAACTTGGCTGCTGCTGTTGCTGCTGCATTAAGATATTAGATAAAGATGTACTGGTGGAAAAAGTTTCATTTGGATATTGAAACACTTTCGACTTAGATAACTGATCTTGATTTTGCAAAGATACATCAGTATTGGAAAGTTTATTTTTTATGTTGCTACTTGAATCATTTGATAATTTTCTTTTTTCAGTTTTGTTTAATCTTGTTGAACAAGCAGACGAAGGAGTATTAGTATCTATCATGTTATTTCTATCTTTAATAGACGTATTGTCACTTAATGTTGGAGCAGTAGAAGTATTCCAATCAAGAGAAGATAAATCTGTAAGAGGATTGGTTGCTGTATAATCATTGAAATTGTAATTTTCATTGTTATGGAGAGATCTGCTCTCGGATGTTTCTTGTGGTACTGACATATCCTAAAAGGAATTGATGCATAAAGAAGACAATATTTTCTTTTTGATTTTCTGACTGCAATTCTTCTTCATTTTCAGAAATAATTAAGTCATATCGTCGTGCTTGTCAATATCTTAAATCTGTGAAAAATAGCTTAAATGGACAAAAATGATGAAAATATATACATTACAAACATCACTGCCTATCATTTTGGTTAAGACTATAGTTGAAAACTGCTACTTATAAGTCAGTCAGTAAGCAATATGTTTTGCATAATACCAGTCTCTTCTGTCAGTGAGGGAACTCCAGTTTTGACACAAGACAACAAAATCTTATATTTTTGTGAGTTTAATGATCTACACAAGAAGAAATGACTAATTGATTTTTTCTATTAATAAAATTTGTAACTTCTAAACCTTGATTTTAAGTTTTAAGTTGTAGAAACGAGGAATCAAAAAGTTGTCATGAACTATAATGGGGTATCCAAATATTTCTCTAGCATATAGTGAAAAGCTGACAAAAAACAGATTCCTGTTCCATTAACATCCCGGATTTAATGAGAATGAGTAGATAAAAGAGTTAGAACTGCTTGAAAACAACTTACCATCTGTGTTGGTTCTGTAAATTCAACATCTTCTATTTTAATAGTTGTACAAGTTGTCTAAATATATATAAGAAAAAACAAACTTTTAAGACTACAAAAATAATTGTGAAGCCAGTCAAAAGTACCAGAATAGAATAGATCAGGGATCATTCACATATTATGTAATCAAAGAGAACTTATTGGTTATTCATCAATAATTTACTTCTAATATAATAATGATGAAATCATAGAAAAGACAAAAAGTAACTCTCACTGTATCTGCACCAATATTTTCATTGTTACTTTGCTTTGAAGCATTCTCAGTTGTAGGTACATTTTCTTGAGAGGAGTCATTCTATGAAAACCAAGTTTAACAATTTAAACAAAGAAACAATGATTGGCACTCAATCAACCCTGCTGTAGGATTGCATAATCCTGGGGTAAAATTTGCATGTGTGCCTGTGTGTGGAGAACGACTAAAAAGGAGAAGAAAAAAAAACCTACATAACATTATTCAACAAAATTCGTCAAAAATTCCAAATTTGGTAAAATTTGGAAAATTCAACATTATTCAACATTATTCAAAATTATTCAACAAAATTCAACATTATTTGGATCAACAGCGACCATCAAATTCAGTCTTTGAATGTTGTGGTCCACTTTGGGGAGGACCTTAAATGGTTATCATTAAGTTGTTTATAATCATAAATTATGAAAAATGTGGCTAATAATCATGATTTTAGCAACACACAAAACAAGCTTAGCAAAACTTGTGTAAAAAAATCAAATATGAAATACCATACTTGGTTAGTGAGTGCAGAATCATGATGTCTTTGTAGTGATATGGTGTCCTACAATAAAAAGATGATGGTATGAATTCAGTAATTAAAAGGTTCCCAGAATTCTCCCTCTCCTCTAGAAACTTTAAGGTTAGATTGCAGAAGAATGTTTTGTGTTTCAGACTGACCATAAAAGTTATCCATATAGCTGGGGTTTTAGGGGCGCCGCTGTAAACCAACAGGGTCCAGGGGCTAAGACCAGAAATATTTTTAATTTTTAGCTTTGCTTAACTTGTTCTGTGCCAATTTCAGCATAAATTTGCTTATTTGACTGATTAATTCAGTAAAATATCTCTCACAAAATCAAATTTTATGTCATTGTTTTACAAAATTTGTTCTTAGATTCTGCTAATAGAATAGGATAGGAATGAGACTGCACTATATTACAAATTTCATGGTAAACATTTAACTAAACTATTGTTTTTCATGCATCAAAATGATGACAATACATTTCCTATTCATCCTAATAGACCAGCGGCTCAGTGAGCTGAGTGTCAACATGACAGGTAACTATGGGGTCCAATGTTTTTTGGTCCTTTTAGATATGCTGGTTACGAATATAACCAGTAATCAGTGTAAATAGGAAGCTTCCTGCCATCATTAGCCTTAATTAACCTAATTTGTGTCCACTTTGGTCCACTATGGTATAAAGTGCGTTTCAAAAAACTGCTGATTCAGCGTAATTTCACCAATTTCGCCAATTTCAAACTCAATTATCTTGGGAAGTAGAAATCCAAACATAGCAACTCATACCATTTTTTTCATCTACTTTTCATGCCCAATCTAGCTATCCAATCTGAATTTAAATTTAACATTTTAAAAATGTATTTTATACTGGAATGGACCAAAATGGACCAAAATTAGGCCAATTAAGGCTAATAATGGCTGAAAGCTATTACAACCCATAGACACTCAGCTCACTGAGCCGATGGTCTATAAATCACCAGGGTGGATTAAACCTCCAAACATCAGACGCATGAAAAAATGTGCCCTTTTTATGTAAAAGTTCCTAAAAATATGCCCTTTTTCTAAACCATCGGATCCTTCCTTAAATTTTAGACCCTGATCATGGTGTGAAAATTGTGAAAATTGCACCAACTGCAACCAGTGTGGTGTCCTTGCAGTAGCATTTTGAATTATATTGTACTTTATTAATTTATCAATAGAAAGCCAAAAACACTGACAATGTTTCTTTGCCTAAGAACAATAGATGGAGTGACAATAGGCAAGAATTGTCTTACAACCCATATGAAACAATCCTAGCAGACAGCAGCTGGAAGATTAGAGATCGTTAATTTTAATAATTTACTTACTATATCATTGCTTTCTGTTTCTACTTCATTATTTGTTGGGCCTTCATCTTCTTGTTTGACAACTTCTACAGTCTGCTAAGATGAATAAGAGAAGATGAATATCATTGCAATGTTTCTTTTAAAACTAGTAAAATGCAATATCACTGGCTGATACCAATTAACAAAAATAGTTTTCTAGTTCACACAGTTTTCTGATTCAATCATTACTCACCTGATAAATGTTTTTGAGTTTGTTTTTGTTTCAGGTGGCGAAAAGATTTTAGTGAATTTTGGGGGCATTTCCCATGAAAAATAGGGGTTACTCAAATATATATTTCATAAAATTCAGGGTATTTCTTGGGAAATGACACTATGAACCCTAATTTGTAACAAAATGCGCATTTCAAGAAATGAATATGAAAAATAGAGCTAATGTGAAAAAAGTGAAAAAGAAGTCACACCACAGTACACATTCTCAGGGAATTTCAGGGACCACTTTGATTTTCACAGTTTTTCGTGGATTTCAGGTAAATGTATCTATTGGCCACTTGTGGCTGCCTACCCTGTTTCTTGGATACAAATGAAGTGATTTAATCATATCATGGATAGATATTTACCTGTTGTATTGTATTCTGATTCTTTTGTCTTAAATACTGATCAATTAAGGCTTCACATCCCATCAAGTATGCTTCATTCACCCATGATGGTGCCCATTGAACTTTATAGGTCTTGTGATTGCCCTAACAAAACAATCATAGAAGTTATTGTCTCAATGTATCATCTACATTATCATGATCAAGATTGAAAAAATTAATGATACACAATAATATACATATGAAAAGGATTGAAAAACAACTCAATCTGAATTCAGTGCACAAATTGACTTTGTAAGTGTGTTGTGCTTAAATAGGTCCTCCCTCCCCACGAGAGTGCCGACAAATTTCTGACAAATTCTGACAAATTTGAACAGTCTGTGACTGTGGCTCTTGTGGGGTCGTTCCCCCACGAGAGCAGGCTGATAAATTCCGACAAATTCCAACAAAAATCAGTCGGAATTTGTTGGCGGCTCTTTTTTTTGTGGGGGGGACCTTTAAATCTTTGTTAAACTTGAACTTGACCCTATTACTGATATTGAACTCAGGCTTAAAATAAAAATTATCTAATTAGTGGCATTCAAAGTCTTTCTTTGAATGTGACTATGCATATAATATCAAAAAGAATAAACAAGTTTTGTGGAACTGTACCTGTCCAGGAGATATTTCAAGAATCCTTTCTACAAGGTAACTAACTGATGGCAAGCGATTATTTGTGTTCTCCATATTTATATATTCTTTTATACTTGACTAAAAAGTAAATAACGTTAAAAATTATTTATCAGCAGAAAAATCAGAAGATAAATATTCACAATCATTAAATGATATTTATACCTCCCCCCCTAACTTTTACTGGACAACTTCCTCAAAAAGTGTTGAGTTGAGGGGGGTCAATTTTCTGAAATTCTCGGGCGGATGTGAAATAACTGGGGAAATGGAAGATTATTGATTAAAATATCAAATTCTAATACAATATGAAATATTTTTTTCTGAACAGAGAATCACCTGAATCTGCATGAACCGCTCAAAGAAAAACAGACTTACCTTAACCAGAGAGTTTAATGTGAAGATTTGGTGTTCTAAGATTAAATACTAAAACTTGGCAGGATGGACATCTAAAATAACTGGAGAACTTCCTAAGCTGGATATAACTGGAGATAAAAGTTGTTAAAAACCTTATATTCCCATTTTAAGGAATGCAAAAACAAAACCACATAAAACAGTTTTACATATTTGATAAAGAACTTTACACCATAACTATTAAAATTTCAATTTTCAGAAAATGATAAACAAATATTAACTCAGCCATGAGATCAAGATATAATAATAAAAAGAAGACAAGTAAAAACAAATGGAATTAAAATAAAGTTGTTTTTTTTATTCTCCCTCAGTTTCAGGTAAAGGTATATTTTCCTCAATCAATTCGATCAATTTTTCTAATTCTTCTTCTGTTTTTAATCGCTCATCAAGTTCTTCAATAATTAATTGCATTTCCACAATAGATGTTGGTCTTAGATTCAATAATTGTAATTTCTCAGCTTTCGTGAAATCGTACGGTTTAAGTGCTCTTAAAAATTTCTGAATAGTCTCATTACTTTGATGTTTACATGGAGTTTTCTCTAAGTGTTTAATTGTTTCGTATGCAATAGTTGCAACATTTGTGCTTTTATGTTCTATAAGTTTTTCTCCTTCTAATAATTGAAATACCTCTGAATTACTTAAAGTAGCAACATTTTCATTTACAACTTCCATTTTTCATTTATTTATCTAAAATACAAAAGAATAGAATCTACAATTCAATTAATATCCTCGAAAAGTATTATCATAAAAGATTTGGTAGAATGCTCTCAACCCACAGGGGTGTATGCGATGTTTTACAAGAAGATCAAATCATTTTCTCTCAGAGACCCAAATACCTTTCCATAAAATTAAACTGACTTTTTTAAAGATTTTGAAATTTTTTACACGTAATTTAGAATAGTTGTCAGTGTGACAAAAAAAAAAAACTTTGAAGAAATAATCAAATATTTGCACAATATTGTTGAAAATGTTGAAAAGAGTGATGAGTCATTAGTTTTAATGACCAAATATGAATGAAAAGAAAATTCTATTTCTTCAACACGAAAACGTTATCCTCAAAAAGGCATTACTTTTTTCTTGAATTAAGTACAATATATGATTAAAGAATTAACTTTTTTATGAACTCTTTATTTTCATAGATGAAAGAAGTGTTTCTATATATTTTGCAAAATATTGATGTAACATGCACATGTGATTAACTGAAGATTTTACTGCAGTTATACATCAACTAAACCATACAAAATACTTTTAAATAACAAAAAAGAAAAAGGACATCTTCTTAGTGTAGTAAATTACCTGATGAAAGGTGTTATTGATAGAAAAGAGTTACTCTGCATACTTAAAACTTACGATAAAAAATCTGTGGCCAATCAAATGTTGAAGAACTCACTTGTTGAACCGCTCACGCACCCAATTGTTCTATTGTTGCGTTGCTGAGCCATTATGGTTTTGACTAAAAACTAGACATGAGAATGTGGAGTGTGCAAATGAATTTTCTTGCTAGCCAATCAGATTTCTGAAATATTTTTGAGTGGCGCGAAATTTTTTGTAGGTGTTCTCGTAATTTTTTAACTCCACCAAATTTTTAACTCCACTAAATTTGTGGTGGACATCGGACATGACAGATGATTTCTGTTCCTAGAAGAAATAAATGGTGCTGGTGTTAGTGTTAGTCTTTTTTGAGCGCTATCAGACTGGGGGGCGGATAACGCCACCCCTCTCTAAAATCCGCAAAAATAATGCAATTGGTACAAAACCTGGCAGACTTGATGTCCAACCTATATTGTACACAAAAAGCCAAAAAAAAAATTGGGGCTATACTTTTGCTTACGTCAGCACTTTTTCGACGTGACGTCACCAAAATTCTTAATAT
>JAUKPT010000990.1:0-16815 GCA_032273505.1 Nanomia bijuga
TCAAGTTTTACGTCCAAAACGTCATTTATAACTAGTACATCAAATTTAGAAAAAACCTCTATGTAGCGGACACCTGTCTATAGCGGACACTTTTTCTTGGTCCCGCAGGTGTCCGCTATAGACAGGTAGTAAAGTGCATGCCTTTTGCGAACGAGTTGTTCAATTAAATTTCCGTGAGTAGACGATGTACACCGACCACCGAGCATGAGCGAAATAAATAAATATTTTACCGAACATTTCTCTGACATATTTCCAAGATTTGAACTTATTTTTCAAAAGAGGGTTTATTTTTATATGATTTATTCCATTAAAAACTCTTGTCACAAAATAATACTTCATCTATAGAAATTTATCACAAGAAACAAAGGAAATCCTTTTCATGAAACTATTTTGATTAATTCAATTTATATAGTATCATGCTATTATACGGAATACAACCATGGTAACGTGAACGACAAGTACTTTAATTTTTCACAACAAATCTTTTTATTTTGTATTTACCAATTGTCAAGGGAGTTTAATTCAAAAATATATTAAATATTTATCCATTTAAAAAGTTTAATGTTTTGACAAATTTACGATAATCTATTAGAGAAACCCGGATAATAATTCGGCTAGTCGATCTATTGGTTACTACGATTATCATGTTTTTAGAATTTTTTTAGTAAATTAGTTCATTGGTGATTTTTCAAAAATAAAAACATTCCATTGAACATATAGCAAGTTACCTCAGAACAATTAAAGTTATTCATTCTTTGTGTAGTTTGCCAATGGCCAACAAAGGTATGTTAATAATCTATTAAGAAGTATGATGGAGTGTAATGGCCAAGAGAACCTCGAATATGAAACGTGGTGACATCGATTTAGAAGTAAGAGACAATAACAATGCTGCAGAGGCATATGAAGAATATTTGTTGTTATTACAACAACGGAATAGATTACTTTCAAAATTAAAAGAAAAAGATGAAAAACAACTGGAGTTGGAAAGAAAAGAACAAGGTTTTTCCCTTTACCTGAATGGAGCCAATGTTGGCTTACAATTGAGTGGCCAAAAATCAAGACAAACTAAAACTGCAGGTGAATATTCTAAACGTGAAATTTATAAATCAGATATAGCTAGAAGTAGTAATTCTAGAGCAAAAACAGCTCCAACAAAAATAACACGTAAAGGTTGGGATCAGCAACCTATGGCAGCAATTAAAATAAAAACAGAAACAGGTGACAAGGTTACTCTTGACAATAGAGTTTACTCTGGAAAATACAGTGAAGATTTTGAACTTGATGAAAGCTGTCTTCAATCAACTCAAAAATCAAAGTCAGATGGCGAAGAAGATTATTATTCCCATAGTGATGAAGAAGATGAGGATGAAGATATATCAGACAATGAATTGACATTTATGGTACAAGATGTAAAAGCATTGCGAAGAAGTCTGGAGAATGATTTAAGAATACGTAAAAGTATTGCAAATATATCTGAAGAGTTAAGCAATAGTGATAGTGAAGAAACTACACTATTAGACGAGACAGATATATCTGAAGAGCTTTCTCATGATAATGAAAAAATTGTTGTTGAGGAGGAACAGGAAGAATATTCATTCAATGATGAAAAGGTTGAAGAAAAATTAGAAATACAAAATGACCATGAAGGTAAAATTCTTGAATTATCTGCAAGAGTGTCAACAAAAGACAGGCCAATTTCTGCCAGTCAAAAACGTCCAGTAGTATCGATTGCAGATTCCATTTTGCCTAAAGATGTTAGTGCTGCAATTGAAGAAGAAAATAAAAGAATTCTTGAGTATCAACAGAGAAGAAAAGCCAAAACAGCTCCAAGTCAAGAAACTCCATATGAAAAAAATCTAGAGGACAGACCTGAAACAATATCAAGTAATTTAACAGATACTGAAATACTTTCAATTACCCAACGCGTGCGAGCATTGACAGGTAGGCAACAGAAGAAATTGTTAAAAATGTTAAGTGATATTGACTCAGTGGGTGATGATCTGAATGATAGCTGGGACATCAGAAAAGACACAAATAAACAGTTTTTACAAGAAGAAAAGAACAACAGGAAAACAGAAAAAGAAAATAGTGTAGTAAATGATGTTGATAAATCAGAAGTTGATTGTAATTTTAATTTTTTCAGTAGCAATATTCTTGATAGTGTTGAATCTAAAACTTCTACTCCATCCTCTCTTAGTTGTGAAGAAACAGAATATTCCAGTAGACCAACATCTGGTTGTGAATCATTAGCTGTAACAATACAACTTTTGTCAAATTGGGGTAGTAAGAATTTTGTAGGATTGACAGAAATTCAATTTTTTGATTGTGCAAATAAATTAATTAAGGTATACTCAGATGATATTGATTTAATAGGAACATCTGATTCAATTGAATATTTAAGAAATCTTGTTAACTCAAAAACAAAAACAACAAAAGATAAATACATGTGGAAATGTCAATATTGTTCTGACGATGATGAAATTAAATTGGATATTTTGTTGCGAGGCTGTGAGTACTCAAAATTGGGTAAAATTCTTATTTGGAATTATAATCGAAACCTACAAGAAATAAATGTTGGTGTTAAAGGCTGTAAAATATTCATAAATAATCAATTGAAATGGCAAGGAGAGATAGAAAAAGGTTGTGGAAATCAAATTTTCGATTATAGTACAACTATTTACATAAATTCTGAATCAAAAACTGTAGTAAGTTCTGAAGTTATTGTTGCAAAAAACCCTTTGCCTGACAATACCAAACTTCCAACTGTTAAATCATCTGATGATAGTACTAAGAAAGAAAATGTTTCAGAAATAGATTTACTTGCAACAAATCCAATCAAGCTATCTAATGATTTAAAAAGTACTGTTGATGTAGGTAAAGCTCAAAGGACGCCTCTTCGAAGTTCTAGCACAATATCTAAGGAAAAGAAGAGTCCAGGTGAAGAGAAAGCTGTAGTGCCAGTTGATAAATCAGCTGATAGTAAAAGAGCCGAAAGAAGAAAGAAAATGAAAGAATCTGGAAGTGGCTTGCATACATCATCTCCTGTCAGTCGATCATCGTCTGCAACTGGCAGTCGATCATCATCAGCAACTGGCAATAAACCTATTTGGTTAGAAGATTCCCCAAAAGTGAAAGATCTGAAAGATAATTCAGATCTGTTTTTAGAAGGTAAAAAACTTTCACTTTCACGTCCTCCCAGTGTAGCAAGAAGTCGAAACAATACTCCTGATTTTATTGATCCACTTCCTGTCAGACGACCAATTAGTGGTCGAAGAAGTCAGTGCAATTCTGCCGACTCTGACGATATGAAAATCAATAAAGAAATGGAAGACTTATTTGATTTAGACTCAATGCCAGTGAAAAGAAATAATCGAGATTTAGTGAAAAGAAAAGCTGAAGACAACTCATCATCTGTGACACCAACTTTCAGCTCTAGTCCCAGACTTCTTGACATGCCTACTAAAAAGAGTGAGCGTAGCAAGTTTAAAGAAATAATGGACACAAATTTGGAACTGTCATTACAATCTATTAATAATTTCAACTGTCATCATATGGGTAGGATAACAGCTAGTATTGATGACAAAGATGATTTGATGAGCTTGTTAGAACCAATGAAAACAAAAGATATAGCAGCTTTACATGGGAAATCTGTTGTACCAGACTTTATGATTGATGATGGAGAAGTTAATGAAGATGAAAAAGAAGTCGATGTATTATTTGATTTTCCTATTCTTCCACAAGGGAAAGAGTTGATCATAAACATAAAATCAACATGGGGTGATCGACATTATGTCGGTTTAAACGGCATTGAAGTGTTTTCAAAATCTGGTCAGCTAATTAAGGTGAAAAGTATTCGTGCAGACCCTTCAGATATAAACGTACTACCAGAATTTGATGGGGATCCACGTGTTGTATGTAATCTTAATGATGGATGTTATTTAACAAGGGATGATATGCATTTGTGGCTCACACCATTTACTGACAATGGTGATCATTTCTTAGAACTCGAATTTGAAGAGGAGGCTGAAGTTGCGATGATTCGTATTTGGAACTACAATAAATCTCGTATTCATTCAACAAGAGGTGCCCGTTTCATTGAAATGGCTTTAGATGGCAAACTTATTTTTATAGGTGAGATTGCGAGAGCCAGTGGTGTACTATCAAAAGAAGACCCTTATGGTGATATTATCTTATTTACAACAGACGAAGATATTTTACTGAATATTGCAAATAATGATTTTACCTATGAAGTTGAACCTGATGATGAAGAAGATTATTTAATGACATCAAATGCTTTTGCTGAACGGCCTAAAACAGCAAATAAAACTGAACAACCTACAGAGAGACCATTTACTTGTCCAAAATCTAGACAGAATAGTACAAGGGGTAGTGAAAGAGATCTAGAGTCGTCTCAAAGTCAAAGAATATTTTCACCAGGTGATGGTTTTATGCAGTGCAAAGAACTCACAATATTTTTCTGTGAGACATGGGCTGATCAGCATTATTTAGGTTTAACTGGATTAGAAGTTCTTGGTGAAACATTTGAGGCCATTCCTTTAGAATTAAGAATGATGGATGCTTCTCCAAAAGACTTGAACGATTTAGATGATTACGATGACGATGATAGGACTTTAGATAAATTATTAAATGGTATAAATGTTACTACATCTGATGAAAATATGTGGATGATACCTTTTGATGAAGATGGTACTCATGTTTTAAAAATTATGTTTGATGAATATACTATAGTAACTGGATTAAGGATATGGAATTATAATAAATCCTTAGAGGATACATTTCGTGGTGCGAAAACTATTCACATTTATCTTGATGATCATGTTATTTCACCGCAAGATGGATTTCTCTTACGAAAAGGACCTGGTCATTGTCATTTTGACTTTGCACAAGATCTACTTTTTAACAATCCAGATGCACTCTCAGAATTACAATATCCAGAATCAACAATTCAACGGAAAATAAACCTTCAAAATATAGTTAATGAATATGAAACATTAATGATGCCTAGCGGATTTGTCTTTCAATTTAAGCTCTTTTCTTCTTGGGGTGATCAATATTATATTGGTCTAAATGGTATTGAAGTTTATGATAAAGCTGGGGAGAAAGTTAAATTGTCTGATAATAATATTACTGCATACCCACATAGTGTAAATATTTTAGCTGGTGTCGAAGACGATGTAAGAACTCCAGACAAACTTGTAAATGGAATATATGATACATATGATGGTCGACAGATGTGGCTTGCACCTATTTTACCGGGACAAGTGAATATTGTTTACATTGTATTCGATGAACCAATTACCATTTCTATGATAAAATTATGGAACTATAGTAAAACACCAGCTAGAGGTGTACGTAATTTTGGATTTATCGTTGACGATTTATTAGTTTATAGTGGTGTCCTACCACAACCTCTCTTACATTCACGTACAATTTTACCTGGACTTCAATTACCTGTCCAACATTATACAATTCTATTCACAGACAATGAAGAAATAGCATTAAAAGAACGTAAACATGTTTTGAGTTCAACTCTTTCCTTTCCAGAACAAAACATTCAATTAACTAACGATCGAGCTATTTTGAATCCTTATAAAAATAAAAAAGAACCAGTTTCTGAAGCTGATCCAGCAATGAGACCAATGACATCTGTGACATCAAAAGTAAACCGTGACAGGCGTTAATTTTGATAACAATTATATATGAATAGAAAATAAAATTCTTCTGAAAACGTATTTGCACATAGTTATTTTTTAGAAAAATGTTCAGAAATAAGTTATTGATTTTTATACTTGTGAATAAACCATAACTTATCTTATTTTTTGGTTTCCTTGTTCTTTTTTGTTGAACCATTCTGGGTTCTTGGGTTTTAACTTCTTTCAATAGTTGTTGTAGTGTTCCTTCTTTCATTCTCTTACAAGCCAGACAGGGCTTTTTGTTATGAAAAGGTATAGAAATAGAAAGTTTAGGACTGTCAACATGTGCTTATTGGTCTGTCATCCTAGTGATAATGTGATACTGTCAGTGTTTATTCTCTCCAGGCCAGCTTTCAAGTGACCAAAATACTTATTTTATCAAGAGGGCAAGGTACTAAGTCCTTGGAACATATCAGCTCTGAGTTTACTCCTTGTTGGGTGGGTGGGTGGTTGTCCAGGCAAAATGAATGAAGTACCCTCCCTAGGGTACTAATTCTGTTTTTCTAGGGCTAAAATTTAAATTTTTGTTGGTTGCACCTATAAAGAACATTGAGATTCTGTGACAAGAACATCTTAATTTACCTTATTTAGAAGAACATTCTATTCAGTCAGGGCACTAGTGTTAATTTAGGCGGCTGCAAACCAAATGCAACTGAATTTTTTACAAATGTTTTTACGCACTTTACCATATTCGAGGTACCCAAGCCATTTTGGAGGTAGTTCCCTTGAGTACTAACTCTGTGATTCTAAAAATTAAAATTGGGTGGCAGGAAAAATGGTGAAGTCTTGACAAAACCTTAAATGTCACAGAGTGCACTTTGCACCCAGAATAGCAAATAAATTCATTATGTTAATCGTTAGTGGTTGCATTCTCATTAGAAGCATATTGTGCTTTTTATGCATTTTTGAGAAGTCTGGGCTCAAATTATCATTTTTTGGCATTTGGCCCCGAATAACTATTTTAATCATATCTTGATGAAGAATCATCATCTGATAGATCATTGGGTGCACATTGGCCATGTGCTGGATGAAAATGTTTTACTTTTTTATTTTTTGGGGTCTGGACCACAATTACCATATTTGGGCACTATATACCAACAAGTAGTGGTATGTCATCTTTCAACACATTTCCATTCATGTAAGTTTAGCATCGTCATCGTGAGATACTTACTAGATGGGGGACGCAGATGGTAGAGTCGAGTGTCATAACAAATGATGCAATAAAAAATGCACTTGACTCTGGCTCTTAGTGAGGCAATTAGCTATCGTTAGGCAGTGCCGACAGGTCGACCCATCGATCTACCAATAGATTCTAAAAGTCTACTTGTTCTATTTTCAGGATCAACTAATCTCTTTATTACACATCTTTGCACTAAAAAAAGCTACTACGTGAGAAAAAGATCTTTAGAATATATATTATCATAAAATCTCTTTGAGTTTACTTTTTAAGCTAATTTTTTTTTTGTTTGATTTTTATTCTACTTTCAGAAAACAACATGTTGACACATGTTAAGGTTGTCCAAAAAAATTGTTCCACCTCAAAAGTGTAGGTGCTGAAGGCCTGACAGGCTGAAGGCCTGCCAGTATTCAGGTCAGAAGTGGTCAGAAATGATATTTGAATGATATCTTTTTTGTATTGTATGTCATTTGTTTGTAACAAACTTGAAAATGTTTTCAGTAATCTTGATAATGACTTTCTGCCATAATGTGGTTTGAAGACATTTACATGAAGTTGAATAGGATAATAGTAAGTTACTTGTGTCAGGCAATCTACATGCACATCACAGGCTTCTCAATAAGGTTTTTTGCAGGGGAGCTATTAATCACTCTCCTCAAGTCAATCTTGGCACACCATTAGGTGCACTATTTCAAAAACTCCATATAAATCCCCTAAAAAATGCCAATTTGAGGAGAGCTATTTTTGATTAAAATCACTCTCCTCAATTGATTTCAGGGGAGTGATGAGGTGCTGCAGAGTGATCATGCGCCTCTTATCGAGAGGCCTGACATCAATTTATTGAATTAGATGATAAATTGATATGGGAGAGCTCTTTTATAAAGAAATAATTGTTGATAAATATCTGATAAACTCTGATTTACAATTTTGTGGATGGGGAGGGAGGCTCTGAGTGTTCTATAAAAGCTAGCTCATGGCCCTGTTAACATTATTTCCTTGAATGACTTGTATCCTTTATTTTATTTTGGTTGCATTTTAAACTTGAAAATCAATCAATAAATGTCAAAAGAGGTTAGAAGTGACTTCACAACTGAGTTGCTTAAGTTGAATGATGATCAAGGTGATTTAACCGGGAAAAAAGAAAGAGATAAAATAAATTATCATGATGGGTTAAACAAGAATTTCATTCTCAAATGGACATCTCTCATAATACACCCACACCTACTTTTGAAGCTGAAACCCTGCTCTGTGGTTGTTACTAAGCACTGTGGGTAACACATGTCATGCACGTCATCTTGAATTTGTTTATAATGAAAAAAACTGAGTATTTGCTATCACTACACAATATTTTGTTTTTTCTACTTCGGTTGTTCCTATTATTTATAATTCTACTTATTTTAAATTAGGGATAGGAAATTTCTGATCTAGAGTTACTAAATATCCTACATGTATGACCTAGAAAAATAGTGCCTTTTTTAATAAAAAAAATGTGCCTTTTTTCATAAAAAACGGACGCTGCCCTACCTTGATTGATAAGAGCCTGTTTTATTACAACCACAAATTATTTAATATTTCCCAATAGCCTCGACTTAAGATGTTATCCACTCAAAAGAATTTAATTCATCTACAATTCTCTGTAAATTACATGAAGTATGATTATTTCAAACTTGATTGTTGAATAAACAAAGAAAAATGTGAACGTTGTCGATTGGAGATTTTCCTCAATTTATATCAACTGTTAATTATTATTGCAGTCCACACTTTTTAGGGGGTAATGAGGTGCTAATAAATTTTGGCAAATAGATTTGGTACCCAGTCGTACTGATAATTTCAATATTTTAGGTTAGCCTTAAATTTCAACTGCTCTAATATATTGAAGGCTAAATAAAATCAACTGAGGTCTGATTCTGACTGTGAATATGTTGGGTCAACCCATTCCATTCCATATGAGGGAAATTGGGTAGTGAGTTGGTACCTGATGAAATAAAAAGTGGGACTTTGCCTCGATAAAGTAAGTAAAGGGCTTGTACATAGCTGTTCCATCATTAACCATTAACCATTAAACATTTTATTATAAGTGCTTTTAATAAACATAAGGATTTTAAGACTTGACAAGGTCTTAATATATCTGTAACCTGAAACCATTTGATTGGTTGAAAATTATGTCATCAAGATTTTGGTTGCTTCAATGTTATCATTTGATGTTTTGTTAAAACTAAAAATTCTAATTTTGTTTCTGAAGAAACCAACCAAAATCTTCATGATGTAATTTGCAACCAATCAAATGGCAAATTTACAGAAAACCTCTGAAACTTTTCAGAAACACCTTGAACTAACCCTACATAGTAATTTTTCCTTCAAAAAACATATTATGAAAAAATACCTAAAGCTAAAAAGGTCATCAGAAGTCTTAAAAACTTTTATCACGATATTTAACAATCAAAACACTTAACTCTATAACTTGACTTTATAAGGCCTCACTTAGACTACTGTGACATAATTTATCATGAACTCTCGAAAATCGGTGCTCTTGGTCAATCTCTCTACAACGGATAAAATTGAAAAACTTCAATACGATGCAGCACTTGTAGTAACAGGGGCATGGAAGGGATCTAGTCGTTCTAAGCTTTATGATGAACTTGGATGGGAATCCAACGTCTTGTACGTCGTACCTTACTACTGCATAAAATCGTAAACAATTGTACTCATTAATATCTCAAAGACAAGCTTCCAGCTCAGCGCTTCCAAGTCAATTTGGATGCCCCACTTCCCTTTACTAGGCCGGGACAGATTAACTCCACTAACAGGTATAAAAACTCATTCTTTCCTGATGCCATCAAAATCTGGATTGTTTATCACATCTTTTCAAACTATGCCATCTCTCCCTGTCTTAAAAGCGTACCTGAACAACTTATCTAGACCGAAGCGTCGATCTGTTTCGGCTTTGGCACTATTTTTCAACTCAGACTCACAATTCAATCACAATTTTCAAGACACCCCTGTCGACACGTGTCTTTGTGGTATTGGGACTCATTTTCTCTTCTCCTGTCCATTATACACGTGCCAAAGAGTGCACTTAGCAGCAGAAATCAATACCATACTAACACCTAATGACTTTATTTCATGTCATGACAGTGAGCATGTTGTTTTTTAGAAAAAAACTGAGAAAAAAAAACTGAAACATTATGCTAAAATTGTATCGAGTTTACATGTGGTATCAAGTTTAGAGCTGTAATAAGACAAGGAATCATGTTATATTCAATTCATGGCGTTCTGTATACAGGCTTCATCAATGGTACAGCTTTTTCGAGTATCATAAACCAATAAATATTTATTGATGGGATATCGATATCATTAGTTAGGTTACACCAACTTATATCTTTGAAAGTATGCTGAAATTTTCCAAAACAGATAAAAAAAGCCCACCCAACATCTCTTTTCCAATTTTGAAGATGCATTATATTTGGTGCAAGATTATTTACAACATTTTTGCACACTGTTAAGGTACTAATTGCATTTAATCCCTTATTGGAAAGTGTATATATTTATTTCGTTTAGTGTCTGAATATTAGCCAGTTAGGGAGCTCAAAAGTTTTTTTCTAAGCTTACTAAAATCAATTCTTTGAGTAATTCATCATGCTTGACTTCAAACCTTCTTTCAACTGAAGAACAGTATGATTATTTTTTGGCAGAAACTTTTTTTTTTATAGTAAAAAGCTGTTACAATGGGACAATATCATTTTCAACCATTCCTTGAGGCAATCACTTAAATATTTGCGATCACCACATTTGTTCGTTTGTGGATTTTGCAACACATTCAAACAATACAACAGTGTTTGAGGACAATAAACAATAAATTAACATGCTTGCTACATGCTTGCAACATGATATCACAGTATTTTCATTTATGTATCATCTCAAAAGTTGGTTGAATTTAGACTATTGATTGGTCGAATATTACGCGATGGAGAATCTGATTGGTTGATTTGAAAATGTTACAATTTGATGTTTTCTTAAAGTCAAAAATGATGATATCAATATTAAATGTACCAATCAGAATCTTGATGATGTAATATTCAACCAATCAAATAGTATACATTAGACAAACTTTTGAGATGATTACTTTTGTATCAAAACATTTGACTCAAGTAAAAAATTTTTGCAATAAATTTTTTCTTACTAATATTAGTGTTTAAATAGTTTCAGGAAGGAATTCCCGACGACTGAACATTTTTTTTTACTTAATTATTATATTGTTGATTTTATGATAAAAACAGCAGTGTCATATCAAATTGATATTCTTTTCATTTAATATATTTTATCTGTAAAAAAAGTTCATATATGTTCGAGATAAATGTTTATATATTATATCTATGATACAATATTTAAGGTTCTTCTTTTTTTGTAGCCTTATTAGTTATGCTTTTTGAGTTCTTATTTTGTAAACTTTAGTGTCTTCCTGGTAAAGTCATTCAACTGTTATATTTATTTATTTATTTATTTTTGTTTATTTATGGAAACAACTGATCTTTCCAACAAAAGAAATCATTCTTTTTATTAGGAATCATCTCGAAAGTTTGTCTAATTTAGACTATTGATTGGTTAAATATTACATCATCGAGATTCTGATTGGTACATTTCATCAGTGAAGAGTGGGTGTGAGAGTAAGAGTAGATATTAATTGATTTACACATGATTTAAGGGAGCTGCGTTGGTTAAAGAGTAAATATCAATCAAAGTATTTGAATATAATATTTATTAAACCCTATGTGATATATTTTTCACATACTAGAATGGATGAAATGATCCACCTAAGTTAACGAACTGCAAGTCCATACTTCGTTTAAGTTTTTCTATTTCTTCATTTTAATACCCTTTTTACCCTTTTTGAGTTGAACCAATCAAAATCTTTATGGCATAATTTTCAACCAATCTAATGGCAAATTTACCGATAATATTTAGACACTCTTAATCCTAGTTGAATGACCTTTGAAAATGATGTAGTTACCAATAGTAACTTTTTAATCTGATGTTTTCATATCTTAAACAAGACATTCCAGTCTTCTGGCAGGTATGTAATTCCAGGAGTCATTTCTATGTTATATGACCTGGTACAATTTTTTAGAATTAGAAATAGTTGAAATAACTTCTTATCCAGACATGTAAAAGCTCAGTAGCCATAAATCTAATTCAGATCCAACCATGGTGGACCCTCCTCCTGCAGACACAGCCATACAGTATGTTAACCAGCTGTTTAGGTCTAAATAGCAAAATAAAACAGGCATGTCTGATGCAACTAATGTTTCCCTATTATTCTACCTCCTTATTGTGCCAGTCCTCTTTTTATTCAGAACCAGAATTAATGACAAAACAACTCAAAAGATTTTTTTTTTTTTAGAAATATTTCAATGTTTTTTCAGTTAAATATTTGTTTTCTTTTTTTTAGCTAAATAGATTTTATATTCCAATTACATGAAAAAACGACTACATAAAAGACACATTAAATCAATATACCTACTGCATTAGTTCAATATTAGATATTTGCTTTCGAGGTGTATTTACATGACCGTTTTGCTATCAACTAAGAAAAATGATGTTTTATTGATTTATTGATCTAATACTTTGCGACTGAGGTTGAGGAATGGTTGACAAAGGATGTACAATTATCGAATGTTTGGAAAATTTAATTAAAGAGCAGAAAGAAGGACCTGGAAAGAATCCTGACGAGGAAGGTAGGCATATATAATGCAGATCTTGTTTCACATTTTATTTCAGCTAGTTTCTGTTGCTAGAATCCAATTTATTAAGTTGTGTTTTTGCTTTACACATAGAATTCAAAAATGATTGTTAAAAAGTGTGCAAATGGATAACTAAGTAAGTGTGCAACAGTTAATTTCTTGACAATTCAGAAAAAAAGTATCCTATTAAAGAATCTAAACCTGATAATGTGAAAAGAAATGTGCCCTTGATAAGTGAGGACTGAAAAATAGTCAGTTGGTGGTCCAGCCATTATACAGTTATAACAGTATTTGACAATTTTTTAAGTTGACCAATTAGATGCTTGATAATGAAATTTTCAACCAATACTAGTTGAATTAGCCATACTTCGGAGACGATTGTCTTTTGACTATTTGGTAGTGATCGTGTCAAAAAGTGTGTGCTTTAAAAAAAAAAAAAGAAAAATCCTGACTTTAGTATTTCAGACAACTGTGTCAGCCATAAAGATGTACCAACAACAAAATTTGGCATAAAACCATATGTATAAGTAGCACTTCTTTTATACAAGTGATAAAAATAACCCATTTCATATAGAGGGAAAAATAAGTATGTAAGCCACTATTTTACTCCCTTCTGTCAGCCACGTAATTGCACAATTATGACGAACTTCTATCTCATCTGAGCACCATTTCTGATTCGAAAAAGGTCATCTTTTGTTTAACATAAGTACAAAGTTGATGTGTTAATAAGAACCACTTGTTAGCCACATTTTTGCTCAAACTCATATTTTTTGATTGAGTCAGTCATACTTTTTGAAACTTATGTGGATAGAAAAATTACTTAACCATGATATAAGTCTTGAATGTCAGCCACAAAAAATTCTCAAATAGTAAGCATGGATATTGAAGACACTAAAAATGTCACATGCCTATAGGGTATTTTTGAACAATATATAGTTTGTTAGGAAGAGGTTTTAAACACATGGGGAAAACATGATCAATCAATAGTATCACAAGGTCACCTTACATTTAGACATTAATTGTTTTGTTACCATATCAATAAAGTGCATCACACGAGAATGTATGATGACAAATATTGCATTATTCATACTTTTTCATACATCTTTATTACACTTCATTGTTTACAGATGGATTTCTCCTTGTTACTAAAGAGTGTGAATGGCCGAATTTGTTCGGTCAGTATTACATGGGTATTGATATAAGTGACGATGATGAAAGGGAGAAGGAATCTCCAAAAGAAGATGGCAACACAGATGATATGCTCTTCTATGTACAAAGCAAACCGGGTGGAGATGTTGGGCAAGAGGTCAGTTGTTTTTTCTTCCCTGGACTCCACTTTGCCAGCTTTAAGCTTTGTACCCAGGTCAAAATTTCCAGGTAAATATTGTCGTTGGCAAGTTTTTACGTCAAACAATATTGATTTCTTAAGCTATTTACTATTCAACTTGATCATTTGTAAAATTTCACTTAATTTGTTGCTTATATTTTTCTATTTTCTATTAGGTCAAAGTATTCAGGAAAACTTCTCCAAATCTTCCCGGGTAAGAAAATCAATTTATTTATTTTTCTTTAAATGTAAAGTTTGGCTAATTTAGACTATTGATTAGTTGAATATTACATCATCAAGATTCAGATCGGTTCATTTGAAAATGATATCATAATTTTTGATTTCAAGAAAATATCGAATTATGACATTTTGAAACGAACCAATTAGATTCTTGATGACATAATATTTAATAGTCTAAATTAGACACACTTTTGAGATGAACTCTTAATCGTCAAATTTTGGCTATTATTTTAATTGCTTGATTGGTTAGAAATAACATCATCAAGAGTCTGATTGGTTGAATCTCAAATCTCACAATTTGATGTTTTGTCAAAACCAAAAATATAAAAAGCATTTCTACATGAACCAATAAGAGTTTTGATGATCTAATCTTTAATCAATCAATTGGCTAAATTAACCATAACAATGATCCTTTAAACAGCAACATTCTGTCTGCATCCGCATCCAAGAACAGGAAAAATTATTTTGGCCAGAATAGATCACCATTATTGAATTATTGCATTTATTCTTTTTAGGCTTGGAGATCCTCACGTGAATTGGGAAGAGAGTGTTTACTTAAACATGATCATGCATGATCTCCAATATACCTTAACATGTGCAATATGTGTTCGTCTACCGACACAAGATCTAAAGGTTCTGTGTAAAAAAAGTTTGGTGAGCAACCTTATTTTATTCTAAGACCATCATTGTCTAACCATGTTTCCTGCCATTGCAGATTGTGCCTGACCAAGAAGAGTAAATATTCTTGCCAGAAACCCTAATTTCTTCCCAGACAGACATGGTTTCTTCCCCCCAAGAATATGGGGGGAGAATATTTTGGACCCTCATTATCTTGGGGTCATAAGTTTTTATTTTCAAAATCTTGGTGGGAAAAGTCATCTTGGGGGCACAGATAATTATCTTAGGGGCACAAACCACTAGCAAGGTTTTTATATTTTTGATACTAGCATATTTCAATTTCATGTGCAATGACATCCATTCTTTGGGAATATATCAACTTTTGTTTATTTGTATAAAATTAAATGGCAGTTGTTGGAAGTGTTATGATATTGTTGTCCAGGGGCCCAGGGGATTTCCCTTAACGAGCTTTATGATAACGTCAATGAGGAAATGGGGGCATTCCTTGTTTTAGGGGCATAAGCAGGCCACGATGACATTGGGGGGACAAAACGCCTTGGGGGCATTTGCATTCATCTTGGGGGCTCAAAAAACCCTGAGGACACCATGGACAGAGACTTTGGTCAAATCTTTTCTCTTCCTGTATTTTGGCGATGTTTTTGGTGCGACCGCTCTGGTGTGGAACTAATCACAAAAATGACAAAAGAAAAGGCACATAGTGCCAAAATCTTAAGGTTTCTGGACCTAAAATATGCAAAAAAAGTCTTATTTTTGGTAAGTATTTTGGTATGAGAAGGGCTTCTTGGATTTTCAAAATCCTTGCCAATATTGCCAGAATATTTACCCTATAAAAATTATGAAAATATAATTATAAAATGCATTTTTAGCCAATTCATCTGATCAACATGCGGAACTAGAAACTTCAATCATTTAATGTCTTCTATCATGTTAAGCAGTTCACTGCTCCAACTGATGTTCATTATTGCTTTTGATTAAGTGTGTTAGCAGAAAAACTTTAGGAAGTGGAAACTGGAGAATTTTTCTGGGTCCAAGGTCCAAACTATTAGTAAAAAGTGCTAGCTAAGTAATTGAAAAAAATCTAAGAGGAAAATTTCTTTCTGGAACCCTTAATTTCTCTGCTCACATAGTATTGATTCAATCTTCTTTCTTCTATTTCAGAATGTACATGCTTCAACTCACATGAGAAGGTAACTCTATTTTTTATGAAGAATAACAATTTCATATTTATATAATATGGGTTATTGACACAATGTTTTGTCAATTGGGGTGATTTTTTTTGTGAGGGTAATTTTCTCTTTTGTTTCTTGCTTTTTCATCTTGATCCCCAATTAATACACACTTATTTCAACTGGCGGACACATGCACAAATTGTAAATTGTAACCTAAATAAGATGCGACTTGGTAACAAAATCGATTTTTTCACTCTAAGGCAGTTATGCAGAACAAAGAGATAGTAAGATTTCAGAATTCTTCTTTGAATTTGGGGAAACCAAATGCTGTTAGAACTCTTTTCAAATAGGCGAATGCATTTTGTCCAAAGCATAAAAATCACTCTTAAATCCTTTAAAGATAAGAACAATTTTGTCTATTCTGGAAATATCTATGAAATTTGGATCCATTTTTGACTCTGTAATTTCCTCGAAAAAAGGTGATGTGTTGATAAAATTGTTATCTCTTAAATTGCCTTATCTTTACATTACATTGTTCATCTTTACTGATCGAAGGATGACTGAACATCTGTCGATTCGCTATAGGAAATTGTTTGAAACTGAAAAAATTTATCAAAAATCTGGCGAAGATTGACAACAGGTATCATTAGAAATCTGGAAAGGTATTTAGGTGTAAAAAGCATTACTCTGTTTAATGATTCTGACAGATTTCAGCCTTATTTCAAAGCCTGCTCTAATCATGGCCAGCTGTAGATAAGGCCCAATATGTCACCGACAGATTTCTAGAATATGGGGTTGTAGGCAAGCCCTA
>JAUKPT010000991.1:0-16812 GCA_032273505.1 Nanomia bijuga
CGAGTGAGGTCCAATGTTGGGAAGTGTGAGGGAGACGTTTCTTTTTCATGCCCAAGGCATCTTGGGCAAAACTACTTTAGCTGTGTTTACCCAAGTGAGGAATCAACGTGCCATCTTTGTGTTAGAATGGTTGATTTTCAACATTCCATAGTTAAGCGCAATATATTCAGGGTAAGTAATGTTTCGTGCAAATATTGCACAAAGAAAGAATTTATCTCAAATTTGCTTTTGGTGGTGCAAAGATAGTGATGTCCGCAATCAGAAGATAGAGGCAAAAGTAGGTCAAAGCAAGATCAAGCTAAAAAAACTGACCCCACATTTTAAGCTCTATCAGAATTCTGATACTGCCCAGAAAACATACTGGAAAATTTTAAACACTATTCTAAACAAATGCAAAGTTCCACAAATCCTTTCTCCTTAGCTATTTAACAATTTCTTTGCCGCTCAGTGTACTCCATTTACCAATATTATCTTACCTGACTTACTTGCTCTCGCTGACAAAACTCTTTCTTCCATTACTATCACAGATGAGGAAATTCAGGAACTTCTTACATTAACCAGATGAAATATCATTAAAAATTATAAAACTATGCGGCAATAGTCTTGTTGCCCCCTTGAAAATAATTTTTGCTAGTATAGTTAAAACTGGCATCTTTCCTTTACAGTGGAAAGAAGCCAATTTTATACCTACTCACAAAAAATGATTAACAGATTATCAATAACTACATGCCTATTTCTCTCTTACCAGTTCTTTCCAAAGTTTTTGAAAAAAATAATTTTTAAGAATATATACAATCATTATTCACTCATCTTGATTGAATCAAATTGTCTTGAATTTATGCAAACATAAATGAATGATAATGCAGTAAATATCGATAAATAGCTGAGATGCATGAAAAACAATTTTTTCTGAACTTTATCTAATTTAGCCGTATTTTAATTTTAACAGTATGTTTCAACAGTTGTTTCTTCATTAAAAGTCTTTTTAAACTCGACAAACGGCTAGGAATAAAAGAACAATGAAGAAGAATGTGACTACTTGTATGCATCATGGTGGCGATATAATGAAAATGGACTAAAGTTTGATCAGAATGAAAAGATTATTTAGGAATTTTGAATGCAACTGTATTTCCAAGAAGCTGGATGGCAGAAGGCCAGGAGTTGTCTAGGGAGCTTCTTATAAATACTAACCGTTGTGTCTCAAGACTACACTAAGATATAACTTAGGATTAGAATAGTTGGATGACCAAAATATCAATCGACAGTCTGATTTATGCTAAAATTTGAAAGATAGAGAACTATAAATTTTGACGACACAGTATAAATCTGCAATATGTGTAATAATTATTTATTTTATTTTTCAAGAAAAAATTATTATATGTATTGCAGATGCATAAACTCAAAAGATGAACATCGATATACACATGAGTTCTTAAAGTGGTATATAGTATTCAACGAGGATCATTACTCATATCCTGCTCTGGTTAAAGTTGTCGAAGGCTGTTAAGATATGTTGGTGCTGTGCGTATAACTTATAATGTTTCGCATGTAAAATAAAATATATTTCTGCGCTGTGTGAAAAAAGTCTTTTCAATTTTGATTATTGAAAGACTTTTTACATACATCACAGATGTGTATCTGTCCAAGACTTAAAGTAGATACGTAACGTCGGTACTGAAGATTGTAGTGGAATTTAGATTGCTTTATCTGTTTCCAGGAACATTACTAATCTGCTAGTAAACAGAAATTGTTTACAATGTTGTGCAATGATTGAGTTTCTGCCTGGAATTGGGGATCATTTTTATTATGGTATTTCGTCTATAATAATGGTGAATACAATCATAACTTTCAAAACCTTGGTAATTTTTGTATTATACACTCTGATTCATTCTTCATAAAATAGAGAATTGTTGAAGTATTTTATCAAGAAATATGTGTCCCTTTTAACTATGGTTAGTGATGTATGAAGATGTATGAAATACAAATATATGAAATTAAGATATTAAGCATGGTTCGTTGAGATCTAAATCAATGGATTGTTTACTCTGGATTATTATTTTTTAATGTGTGTTTATGTTTTAATTGGTCACAGAGGCTTTAATGTGGAAGAATATTGCATACTTAGCAGTTGACTTGGGAAAATAGTTCAGAATATGTTATTTGACATTTCTATTCATCTTAGAGTCATTATTAAAGAATAATTCAAACTTAGTTAGTTATATGGTGATAATGCATATTTTGGGATGTGTGCATTAAATCATTTTCAACTTTGAGTTCTTGAAAATAATTTATTGTATACATTGCAGATGAATTATTGTAAAGAAAAATGAATTAAGAATATTTAGGTATATTTATCTACAGACCACCATAACTATATTTGGCAAGATAATCAAAGGCACACTTTGCAGTTGATAGATAAAAAATGGTGATATATGCTATGTATGAACAAGGATCTGATGCAGTATGCATCTGACAAATGTGTGATAAATGTTCCTTTTTAATCATTAAAAACGATTTATTACATATTTAAATTTCAAAGGTACACTTTGCAGTTGATAGATAAAAGATGATGATATATGGTATGTATGATCAAGGTGTTGATGCAGTATGAATCTGTCAAGTGTGTAATAAATGTTCCTTTTTAATCATGAAGAAACGATTTATTACATATTTTGCAGATTCTTACAATTTAACAGTTTATAACGATGCTCGTTATTTATTATTTAAGATCAAGTTGAACACAATAGATATATTGGTAACATCACTCTAAAGTTAACACCCATTCATATAATTTTTTATCTTTTAACCGAAACGTTGCTGACAAAAATCTCCTTCAAATTTTAACTAAATAATACTGGGATGATGTATCTGAAATGTTTGCGAAAAGTCAATTTTAATTTTGTTTATTGAAAATGATTTCTTGCAAACGTTGCAGGTGTGTGATTATTTATTAGAACGTGGGATTACATCCGCAAATTGATCTTTCGGTGCATTGGTTAATTTTGGTGTTTATTATGAGTCCTGGCTCGAATGCCTTTCAAGAACCTTGTTGTCAATTTTGATGTATCATGTCTTGTCTAGTATATGAATTTATGATACCAATAATAGTTGGAGTTAAACAATGAAAAGCTTTATTTTAATATAAATGGTTTTAGTATCAAGACTCTATAATAGTAGAACTTTTACTGGAATCACGCAAAACAGATTTATTATTTTTTTCTTTAGAGATTCATGATACATGGATATGACATATATGTGATGCCTGCATTTAATCTTTTCAATTTATAACTGAAAATAGATCATTCATGTTTGCTTGTAAAGATTGGAATCAGTTTGTAATCGATTAGTAAATGTATAGCAATGGGTGTTTATAAGAACTTGGAAGGTTGTGTACGCTTTGTTTATTTTAAAAATTTACTCTGTTTCTTTATTTTGTTACTATAAACGGATACTATAAATGGATATTAAACCAACCCCACCCATAGCAGTTTGGTACAAGCATACAAATTTCCTTTAAGTTATCTGGTTGTTTTGATTTTGTAACTTTTTTCTCTTTTAACCTTTATGTTCTTTGTGCGTCAGCGGGTTTTGATAGGTAATTATATCATCCCGCTGAGCTGATTATATATTTTTTGTATTGGTGTGTGAATCTAAACGATAACAACGTCAGTAGTTTTCATTTGATAGTAAATCATACGAGCTTGAAATTTTCTTTAATTAGTCTTTTCTATCCTTAAACTTTAGTACCATATTTCTGGAGATGATAATGCATGGCCAGCTTAAGATACAGTCTAATATATAACCAACAGATTTCTAGAATACCGGGTTGGAGTTAAGCCCTAATCTTGATACTTTAGACTTGTAAATATTGATCAGTTGGTACACATTTGAGTTTGGGAAAAATTTGACACTTGAAGTTTTAAGAATGTCGAAGCATGCAAAGATTGTAAAGATCGTAATGAAATGTATCTTGTTTCAAAATTTCAAACATTTATCATTTTTTGTTTTTTATTTATCTTCAAAAGAAGACAATTTCAACTCAACTTTCCGAAAAAATGAGGTACTGTAGAATTAAGATTTTACATAAGCTTGTCTTTACATTTGAGCTTGTTTTATGTCTAAGATTGTGACTGCTAATTCATCATTCTATTACTTGTATAATTGAGCACCTTTAAACTGTGTTAAATTTCATAGACACCATTTTAGTAAGTATAGATCTCCTTTTTGCACTGATTATTTAGTAAATTATATTATTTTAGTAGCAATTAATTTGGTATTTTGGAATTCGTTTATCAATGAAGTAAGTTCAATTGATAACTTCTTTTTTTGCTTCGACTATAGATTCGTTTTTGGAAAAAGTATACTGCCAGGGCTAAGAGAACCTTACAGACGAAAACTCTGGAAACTTTTTCTTCAAAACCAAATAAAATATACTTAAGCGATATAATTTTGTCTTAAGCTAGACAACTATATCATCTAAATCCTACAAGAAAAGTGGAGCTTTAAACAATTAGAATGATAAGTTACTGATTTTCAAAAGAATGGCTGTTATTAGGGGCAGAACACTTTTTCTAATAACAGGTGGGCGCAAATTATTGAAGTGGCAGGGGTGGGGTGATAACATTATTAACCAACATATATTTTTGGAAAAGCACCATATTTCCCTTTTCTTCTTTGTTCTTGTTTTAATATTTTCCTCTAGAAATGAATTCAATGTTTTCATCAGTGCTATGTCTCAAGTAGAACTTTTGAAATGAATCAATGAAATGTTTTCGTTGTAGAATGTTATCAATTCTATTTCAATAGGAGCTATTAGATTGCCGCTATTAAGGGGTGACCTATTTTAACCCTAAGCGAAAAATTTTGGAAGGGGGCATACCCCTCTAGACACTATGGTAAGTTAACTTCTTTTCCTTTCGTTCTTGTGGGTTTCTTCAATCAGGGAGTTTAGTTGTTTATTTGAAAGGGTTGAGTATATATGCGATAAATCGTTAGCATAAAAACAAATCTTACAAATTCTCTTACAAACACATGGAAAACCTTTTGTTTTTGAAATATGTCACAAATCATTTGCACAAAAAGACTTCTTACAAATTCACTTACGAACACATTCTCTGATGAACGAGCTTTTGTTTGTAGGATATGTGACAAATCATTTGCACAAAAACAAATCATACAAATTCATTTACGGACACATTCTAATGAACGAGCTTTTGTTTGTGGAATATGTGACAAATTATTTGCACAAAAAGACATCTTACAAATTCACTTACGAACACATTCTGATGAACAAGCTTTTGTTTATAGAATATGTGACAAATCATTTGCACAAAAATAATTCATACAAATTCACTTACAAACACATTATGATGAACGACCTTTTGTTTGTTAAATATGTGACAAATTATTTGCACAAGAAGACATCTTACAAATTCACTTACGAACACATTCTGATGAACGAGCTTTTGTTTATAGAATATGTGACAAATCATTTGCACAAAAACAAATCATACAAATTCATTTACGGACACATTCTGATGAACGAGCTTTTGTTTGTGGAATATGTGACAAATTATTTGCACAAAGAAACATCTTACAAATTCACTTACGAACATATTCTGATGAATGAGCTTTTGTTTGTTAAATATGTGACAAATCATTTGCAGAAAAAGAAATTTTACAAATTCACTTATGAACACATTATGATGAACGACCTTTTGTTTGTGGAATATGCGACAAATCATTTGCATAAAAAGAAATCATACAAATTCATTTACGGACACATTCTGATGAACGAGCTTTTGTTTGTGGAATATGCGACAATTCATTTGCACAAAAACAAATCTTACAAATTCACTTACAAACACATTCTGATGAAGGACCTTTTGTTTGTTGAATATGTGACAAATTATTTGCACAAAAAAAAATCTTAAAAGTTCACATACAAACACATTCTGATGAACGACCTTTTGTTTGTTGAATATGTGACAAATTATTTGCACAAAAACAAATCTTACAAGTTCACTTACAAACACATTCTGATGAACGAGCTTTTGTTTGTGGAATATGTGACAAATTATTTGCACAAAAAGAAATCTTACAAATTCACTTACGAACACATTATGATGAACGACCTTTTCTTTGTGAAATATGTCAGAAATCATTTAAATGAAAAATGCTAAAACATCACCTACAGTGTAAATATTACGGCCAATACCACAGCCTCCTCTGCTATAAATTTGAACATATATAAAGAAGTACTTCCAGGGAAAGTCTATTCAAAAGCCTATCCAAAAGTCCTCAGCTGTGCGAACCAGACAAAAAAACGCATTAAAAAATATTGATTTTTGACAGAGTTATGACTTATTTAAAGATACTTATTTTAGATGGTCCTGAAAAGGGCTCTTTCTCCTTCCGATCAAATCTGATTTTTGATATTTCATCTGGTGCAACTTTTTACAAATCTTTTAGTGTATACTTAGGTAAAGAAATGCCTTTAGAAAGAGAATAAATTGGTTTAATGAAAATATTCATTGACCTATTTCAACTGAAGAGGTTTTTAGAACTGGTAATTAACGTATTTCCCAGTATTATGTAACTCTCTCTGTATGGGCTAAAAATGATGATATTGAACAGTTCATGGACTGCAAAGAAAGTCAACCAAATGGTTATTACTTTAAGGTCAGAAACTTTCGCAATAAGAAAATTTTGCAGATCGGCCCAACCGCAAAATTATTGCATTTTGCAATAATTTTGCAAATAGAGGATTTCCGAAAAAATAGCTAGGATAAACTTTTGCGGTAGAAGAAAGAAATGTTTTTCTTTCTCATTTTTCAATCAATCTGTATAACTTTATATATCCCCTCCCCTAGCTATAAAAGTAAAATTGGATTAAACTTTTGCGGATGTTGATTTTGAAAATTTCGCAAAATTAAACTTTTGCAGATGACATGTTTTTAAAAAATTTCCAATTAACTAGGGTGAAAATGCCCACAAAAAAAAAGTGAAACCTCAAAAGTTTCTGGACCCAAAAGTTGCTAACCTTTAAACATGCTCTCTTTATTTGTTACATGTATGCCATTTCTTTTGTTATTTCACAAAAAATGATAGAATTGTTTTCTTTCTTTAAACCTTTTAAGATTTTTTTTCTTTTCAGGTTAGAATATTTACATTAGAACAATAATTCATAATGGAAAGTTGCAGTGTTTACCTTCTTTCATCAACAACGACATGGGAGGATCCAAGTAAGATTAGGGATGTTAACTTGTATGCTGAAGATATCCAACCATCTATATTACAGAAAAGTGCTGAGGAGAAATTTTTAACAAATCTTAAATGCAGGAAATCTTTTAATAGAAACAATGCCGTAAAAGAACATTTTAAAACCTCCACTGATGCAAGAGAAGGATTAAAAAATTTGCAAGTTGCATTAAGTAAACAGAGTTTTTTGTGTGATATATGCGATGAATCTTTTATGCGAAAGGATAACTTACAACATCACTTGCGCATACACTCTAATGAAAGACTGTTTTTTTGTGAAGTATGCAATAAATTGTTTAGATCAAAACAAATCTTACAAATTCATTTACATACACATTCTGATGAAAGACCTTATAATTGTAAAGTATGCCACAAATCGTTTAAATCAAAACAAGGCTTAAAATATCACTTGGGAACTCATTCTGGAAAAGAACCTTTGGGTTGTGAAATATGTCAGAAATTGTTTAAAGGAAATCTGGGACTGCAACAGCACTTGCAAACACATTTTGTTGAGAAATCTTTTGTTTGTGAAATATGTCAAAAATCGTTTATAGGAAAAGTTGGTTTGAAACAACATATGCGAACACATTCTGATGAGAGACCTTTCGTTTGTGAAATATGTCAAAAATCATTTAAAGGAAAACATGGCTTAAAATATCATCTGCAATCACATTCTGGAGAGAAACCTTTTGTTTGTGAAATATGTCAGAAGTCATTTGCGCAAAAACAAGGCTTACAAATCCACTCAACAATACATTCTGATGAAAAACCTTTCGTTTGTGAAATATGTCAAAAGTCATTTAAAATCAAAAATCAATTACAAGTTCACTCACGAACACATTCTGATAAAAGACCTTTTGTTTGTGAAATATGTCAAAAATCATTTAAAATGAAACATCAGTTACAAGAACACTTAAGAATACATTCTGGTGAAAAACCTTTTGTTTGTGAAATATGTCAGAAGTCATTTGCACAAAGACAAGGCTTACAAATTCACTCAAGAACACATTCTGATGAAAGACCTTTTGTTTGTGAAATATGTAGTAAATCCTTTTTACGAAAAAAAAGTTTACAATATCACTTACTAAGACATTCTGGTGAGAGACCTTTCGTTTGTGAAATATGTCAAAGATCGTTCACGTCAAAACAAGGATTACAATACCATATGCGGACACATTTTGATGAAAAACCTTTCTCTTGTGAAATATGTCAGAAAGCATTTAAACAAAAACAAAACTTACAATATCATCTACAAACACATTCTGGTGAGAGACCTTTTGTTTGTGAAATATGTCAGAAAACGTTTACGTCAAAACAAGGATTACAATATCATATTCGAACACATTTTGATGAAAAACCGTTTGTTTGTGAAATATGTCAAAAATCGTTTACGTCAAAACATGGACTACAATATCACTTACGAAAACACTGAGTGTCCTTCTGTTTGTGAAAGATGTGATCAATCGTATTCAACAAAGCATTTATTATGTTTACTTTTGTTTAATTGTAATTAATTTATCTTTGCTGTACATCATCCTTTTTTATTTTCTTTGAAATATATATTTACTTACTTAATGATTTACTTACCTTACTGCTTACAAATTCACTTACAAATGTGTTTCGTCAGGTATGTAATATATCAGTTAAAGGAAGTGATGACTTACAACAACACTTGCCAGCATATTTGGATCATTTAGATCATTTAGATCATTTAGATCATTCATACCCACATCACAAGCCCTAATCTTGACACTTTAGACATGTAATCTTTGGTGGATTAGTAATAATTTGAGTTAATAAGACATGCAGAAAGATTTATTTTTTTCTCTATCATTTGTAATATGTAAATAGTTATCGATTAAAAAAGATGTATTATAATGCTATTTCACTAGATATATTTCCTGTCGATATTATAAAAAAGGCTAGACATAATGTAATTATCATTAAGAAGCAATAAAGATATTTTAATACAATTATTTTGCAAATGTTATACTTCAAGCGTAGAGATTGTCTTGCGGTCAAAATCTTGGAAAGATAGACTTTCGTCAGAAGTAAGTAGTTCATAGTCACAACATTCTACCAAAAGTAGAGCTTGAGAAAAGTAAAACGGACTAAGATACTGGCGGCCAAAGAAAATTTGGGAAGACCTCATTATTTCCACCAAATATCATTCATTCAAATCAAAAACCAATTTGATCCTAATCCTTTACTATCATTAAAAGGCTCTGAAAGTTAGGCGTTCTACAAATTGATACAACCTGAGATATGAGAATCTTGTCGGTGACATATTGTGCCCTATCTTAAACTGGCCTTTATCAACTGTCGTGAAAGCAGAAAACACGGCTTTCAACTCAATCAACCCAACTGAAAGGATGGAGTAAAAGGGTGCCAGTCGAATTATTTTTACCATCGGATACCAAAAAAGTGGAATGACTTGTTAAGACAAGTCGTCGACACGCCAAACATCGACGTTTTCAAAAACGAGGCGATTAGTCACGATCATACCAATGTAACTTAAATAATTTTGATTCTTAAAGGCTTTAATTGAGCCTGTGAATCTTTTACTTAATAATACATTAAGGTATTCAGTTTATGGCATTTTTAAAGATAAAAAGTAGAAAAAACTTCTGCTGATTTAAAGATGTATGAATAATAGTCTTAAAACGTTCATGACAAGGTTGATATGTTGGCCGATATCAAGATATCAAGAACGAGTCGATACTTGCGTCTGCTTTCCAGTTATTTGGCTTTCTTTAGACAAGCCCCTGTAGACTAAAGTCAATTCATTTATTGATACAAAATGATAAAAGTCCATTAGGGCAAAACAAATATGTGTGTTTAGGGTAATCCGACCGACCCTTACTTTTCTATTGTCAAACATCAAACTGTCCACTTTTTATTTCCAGGATGGAGCATATTTTGATTTTTTTATGGCTCTTAAAAAGGAATTCCAATTAAGCCTTAATTGTATTTTTATCATGATTATTTCGTTGTTTAAAAGACTTGTACTCATTTTGTTACCATCGGCACTATTTAACTCCTCCTCTTTTGGCCATTTGGAATAATTACGAGTAAAGAAAAAAAAAAAAAAGGAAAAAAAAGAAATCCCGACCTACTGCATGGCACCCTCCGTTTGCATATAGACATATTTTCTTTTGGCCTAAAAATAAGTCTGATTTCTCTTCAATAAATGGTGGTTACTTTGATTAACCTGTATTAGAACACTAAGAAATATGAATGTGTAATATGACATAAAAATGGAGACTAATCTTTCTTAATCTAAGAAGCATATCATCAATGCCTATTTTAGTAAAATGACACATCTATGGCATTTATTATAGTGCAAATTGTTATCTATACCACCGACCTAGTAGGATGCATGCAATTACTAAGAATTCAAGAATAATTCAATTCTACGGAAAACCAAACCATAAATAACATAAATAAAACCAAAATTATCTAGTATTTTTGTCAGCACATACCCTTGTCAAGTTATAAATAAAATTTTAACAGTCAAGCAAGGCTTTTAATTAGAATCAAATAATATAACTCTACACCAAAATAACATTATTCATCTTCCTATTTTTTATCGTCACCTCAATTTTCTTCATCTTTCATTATATTTTCTGACATATAAATGTCTGTATTTTCACAGTACTCACTACAACCATAGAAATCAGTACATGTTTGTTTCGATTGACTATATCGGCAACGACCGACAAAGCTTGCTTGATTTAACTGAAACCATTTCGACAATAAGAATAAGAATAAGAATAAGAATAATTTATATGCGAGTATAATATATATGTCCATCAAAAATGAACGGCAAGCCCGTAGTGTATGGACTCCTTAATAAATATTATGTTCACCTCATTCATTTTGTTTCTCTGATCTCTTTCGTATTGCTAGGTTTGTCGTATCTTCTTATTCTCTAATAATACTCCAGCGTGACGTCAGATGGTGAAGCTGGAAAAGCACACCCTCTCACTTTCGTCGTTGGTATGTAACTAGAGAATGTCGTATGTAGCTAGAGAATGTCGGGATAATATTTTCACTATAACCATTTTCAAATGTCGATATCGCTAATAAAATATCCTCATAGCTAACAAGCAACGTATCACTTATGTCTCTCTTTTTATACCAGCAAACATTCCCCTTGTGTCGCAACTGGTAAGGGCAAGTAAGGCGAGAAGAGCTCAGTGACACCAAGTGCTGTCAAGTTCACATAAACAACAACAAATTTCATATACAAGGTTTTACAAAGAAACCTTTCGTAATGTCTTAAAAGAAGACATCAGTGTATCAGTATCTACCACAGTGTACAAAACGACATCACAAAAAATATGCTAGAAGAAGTGTTTGATCTAAGTTCCACTCTATACTATCTATTTCGAAAATGTGCTGCAGAAGGAAAGAACCTTTTTCCCAGTAGAGGTGCAATTTTAATGCACGTAAAAAGAGCATTTGCTTAACTTAAAACTTGGAGTGAAGCAAATCTACCTCTTATCAACGGACTGAATTATTTAGAGTACGAGTTTGACTTACATAACAACAATTACACACCAATGCAAAATAACGATCCAAACGCTCCTGACGCTATCGTCAAAATGGTTTCATGTAAATAATGCAAGCTTTGTAATACTGGTCGTTGGTGATATCGTCATTCGAAACAAACATGTACTGATTTCTTTGGTTGTAGTCTGTACTGTGAAAATAGCCTTAATTAGCCAAATTTTGGTCCATTTTAGTATAAAGTGCATTTTAAAAATGTTCAATTCTAAAAACGAATTAAATGACTAGAATGAAAGTTAGATAATGAGGAAAAAATACAATCTCGTACCCAATCTCGTACCATTTTTTTTGTCTATTTTTCATCCCAATCCTGAATAATCCGTTTATATAATTAAACATTTTGAAAATGCACTTTATACTGGAGTGGACAAAAATTAGGCTAATTAAGGCTAATAATGATCAGAAAGTACCTTTAGTCCCGGACCAAGCCCGTTTTCTAAGATTATTTTGTTAATATAGACCCTAAAGAACACTAAACAGTGGCATTGATGGCCCTATCAGGTGGCACAAACCTCAATATTCGGCCGGTCTACTTATGAACGGTACACAAGAGTCACGAAATTGGTGTATTTTGGGCTTTTTGACTCTTTTTGGCCCAAAATAAGCACTTCCAGTGCCTTATTTGGTAATTAAAAAGATAAAACACAATAGAAATATTGTGCATACAATTATTTTGCGGGGTCATCTAAGTTTCTACGAAAAGCGGTTCAGAAGTTATGAAATCTGTGCATTTTGGACATTTTTCGTCATTTTCTGTTATTTTTGCCCCAAAAAAGACATTCATGAGATATAAATTTGGTGCATTTGTCCTTTTGGTCCTTTTTGGTCTTTTTCAGCCCCAAAAATGGCACTTCCGGCGACTTAGTTGGTTTTAACAGATAAAACACAATAGAAACACTGGGTCTACAAGTATTTTAAGGGGTCAATCAAGTTTCTACGACAGGAGGTCTAGAATATATAAAATCTGCGCATTTTGGACATTTTTGGTCATTTTCTGTCATTTTGCCACTAAAAAGAAACTTCTGGTAAGCTTTATTGGGATGTATCAGATAAAACATAATAGAAACATAAGAGTGTAAAGTAAATTTGAGTGGTCAGACAACTTTTTCCGACAAGAGATTCATGAAATATAAATTTGGAGCATTTTTGCCCTTTTTGGTCCTTTTTAGCCTTTTTGGCCTAAGAATGGTACTTCCGGTGGTTTAATCGGTAAATATTTGACAAAACACAATAGAAACATTTGAGCTACAATCCTTTTGAGGGGTCAAGCAACTTGCTGCGATAAGCGGTTCAGAAGATATGGAATTGGTAGATTTTGGCTAATTTTGGTCCTATTTTAGGCCAAAAAAGGCATAAGGTCATTTTCAGCCTTGTGGCCGAATTTTTTCGGATTATTCACCATATTTTGCATAAGAAAAGTCCTGTTTACAAAAATAATCCGTAAACGACCACCCAACGACATAATTCACAGGACTATTTGGAAATTTCTCGAATTCTGATTTGAAAATCCGTAAAAGATAGTTGAAAAGAATTATGTTCTCAAAAAAGAAAAACAAATTCCAGATGAAACATTTTAAATTGAATTAATGGTAAATTCCATGAACCAAAATATAAGACAATCCGTGTTGAATATACACGTCTTTTCTTTGTCGCCAATAACATTGTTCAACTGGGTCAGCTTGAATTGAAACTTTTGACGTGTTGAGTTCTAAAAAAAATGAAATCGATTTAATCGATTTAATCAATTGCAAATCAAATAACCGTTCTCTAGTATTTTGACAATACAAGCAGGAAGTTTGATCCTGATAAGAGTATCGTGATCACTCATAAGCAGATTGTTTTCTACGAGAGCCGAACCACTCAAAAATTCCCGGACCTGACTTATTATTTTTTTGATTTTTTGATTTTATTTTTGACTTTGATTTTTTGGTGTTTTTTTTTGGTGGGAACCAAATGACTTCATTTGCGAAAATATATCGAGTACCAATTCTTTGGTATCAAAAGACTCCTAAATCAAAATTTAGAAATTTTGACCAAAATCTGCTTCTTGCGGTCATTTTTTTGGATGGACCCTAAAGATTAGCAGAAAAATTCCTTAAAAATGCATTTTCTCAAGAATGGTTGGTCGTAGAGAGCTGTTTTATACATCAAAAGAAGCAAAATTATGAAGTTTTAGGGGATGAATAATTACATATATACACTTTTGATAAACGGAAAAGCCTAAAAATTGACATTAAATTGTTCTCAAAAGATCGAAATATATGGTGAATCATCAATAAAAACAATATTTTAGTTATAACAAAAAACTTTAATAAAACTATAATAGTAGTTACATTAAAACTTCAGAAAAATTGTGTCTGGCTTTGATGGATAATTAACATATTGATAGTGTTCAATTTCTTCAGCAAGAGCCCATTCTGTCAGTGATTCAGGTGCCCTACCAGATGGGATGAATCCATATAAATTTCCTTCATACAGCTGCAAACAATTCTTGTTTCCAACGGCTACCACTACCCAACACTTCGAGTGGACCTAAAAACTGACCAAAAAACGCCAATGGGAGTAAGGGTTTGTTCCAAGAGTTTAAAGGGAAGTATGAAACCAGAAGTATGAAACTCGACCGGAAAAAAAGAAGATTGACGATTGTGTTGATAAAGATGAAAGGCTGGAAGAAGATGAATGTAACTAGAGTTTCTTAATGCCAGATAGAAAGACCATGCAGAACTATTTTGAAGAGGCAGCAATCTTAAATTTCAATTATGTAGCTGAAAAAATTATGGAAGCAAAGGAAAAAGATTCAGTAGTCACTTTGGGAACTGATGATACTGTTAAGTTAGCAGTCATCATTCTATGTAAAAACAGGTATTGTAACTATAATTGACAAGGCAGAAGATGGGTGTAAGGAGAGGGAAACATTGAGCGTTGGACATAAAGAAAATCTAAGTCATAAAGGAATTGATTCTGCAAAGACAATCAGGACATTTTTAGTCAGGTTGGATCCTGCATAGATCTAAACAAAGAAGAAGGATTAGGTATGTTTTGTATTTTTTATGGGTGACCGAGCTAAGGACAATAACACAATGTTACAAGAACTTAAAATCTCCGATGAATCAATTCTAAACTGTAATGAACATATTCTTCTTTGTATTGCATTAACTGCAGACAAAATATTCAAAGAAGAGGCTGGACTTAACAAGTTGATTTGCGATGGAGCTCTCTCTGGATGGAATTATGCTAATTCTATTTGGTATTTTGGATTAAATGCTTTCTTGATTCTGATCAGTCCCACAAAAAGTCAACAAAGTGTTAGTGTGTATAAGGACTATAAGAAATTTCTCTTGGATATCACAACTGATCTTGATAACCCTCTTTTTGAGCATGCCAAAAAGCTCACCAAAAAATAATTTCTTGGATTTGATTCTAACAGGTTTGGGCGACTTGCTCTTTGTATCTGGAACATCTTCAACTGCTTATTCTTCGACCAAATTATTGACGAGAACCAGAACAATCTCTTTTTGGCCTGCTTTTTTTTAACTGATATCAGAATGGTTGAAATTGTGCTGCCAGGTGGTATTTGAGATGAATGAAATCTTGGTGCAATCATTGATGCTTACATTAGGAGTGAGCAAATATAAGAAAAAGAGATCAGTTATATTAAAAACCAGAGAGCATGAGCGAAGAAAAGAAAATTAAAGATTGACGAACTCTGATTGTAAATCTAACTTATGATTTAACTTATGATATCACTCGAAGTGCAGGGTCGAATACCAGAATGCAGACTCTCAGTAATAAGAACATGATATAAAAGAATAACGTTTTCCAATCGACGAAATAGAAGAAAATGTCAACCAAGGAACACTCTGCACGATGGAAATGAATAGATAAATTGGAAAGGCAGCAGGGATGACAAAATCATTAGCCACTGTGGAAAGAGAGATAAATAAGAAAAAGAAAAGAGCATAAGCATTATAATCTCTGGAAGAGGTAGAATTACATGGGGGCCTAGTAAGTGAATCAAGTCTAGTGTCACTTGATACTCTTACAAAAAATCAGCTAATAAGCGAAGTTAGATATTTGAGGGCTACAATAGCTCCTAATATTAGAGAGAATAAAAAGTAAGTGCAATAGATTTGTGAATTTGATAATGAACAGTTAATAGCTCAAATAACAAATTCAATCAAACCTACCTCAGATAAAGAAACTGACCTGAATCACGTTTTACTAGAATACCCGGACGGGAAACTTGCGTTTATCGGGAAAAATTAAGTTTGATTTACGATATCTCGAGATTGGAATGACATTTTAAGTTAATTTTTTTTTTAAATGAAGGATAAATTATCGTTAATTAGGTGGTAAAACAATATTTTGAAATAAATAATTAGATGAGGTGGTAATTAACGATTTACTTAATGAAGGCCATATAAATGTGAGCTAATGATAAAATGTCTCAAAACCAATATTATATGATATAGAAATTATTCAAATCGACATGATATCATTAATTAACAATAATACTAACATTTCAGCCCAAAAAGATTGGTCTTGTATACCAATTGGGCCCAAAATAGGTCCACTTATTACCGAAAATGACCAAAAATTGGTATTTTTACGAAGATGTGTCCATATGTTGTAAAAAAGCAGTTGTAACACAAAATATCAAGGTATCAAATCACTTCAAACACTCACGACGTTGCCTAAAAATGGCATTTGGGGGCCCAAAAAGGACCCGAAAACAATTTTTCGGCCAAATTAAGTGAAAAATCAAAAAGAAATCGGTCGAATAATGGTTATATTATATTAGAATTGATAAAATCAATATATTATATCATTTCAAAGTATCTTCTACAAGATCATAATGAGTATCTACATTCAGAAGCATATTATTGGCCCCAAAATCTAATTTTCAGCCAACATAAGTGAAAAATGTCAATATTTTCGTCAAATAATGGTAGGAATTGATAAAATCAATGAATTAGATCA
>JAUKPT010000992.1:0-16806 GCA_032273505.1 Nanomia bijuga
CAATAACTCAAAATTGAAAAAGGATTACGCCTCATTCTTTTCTGACTTTTAGTTTTATTTAGTTTTTCATCTTTTTGCAAGGTTTTAGGTCAATTGGACCCCCCTGTCGGCAGTTAGAGGACTTTTGTCAGGAGTAGGTACGGATATGAGGCTATTCTTTTCAAGATATGTTTATGGTGTAACGAGAAACATCTCCACCAGCTTTCTTGAAATTTGGAGCCTTTGACGTCATTTTTTGGCATTTGACAGGTTTTTCCGTACATATATAAAAAATATATAATGACATCATCACAAAAAATGATGGCGTCAGCAAAATAATGGACCAAAAACCATTTTCTTTAGATATTTAGGTAGATCATATCAAGGACTATAACCCCAGAAAGTCTCGACCCAATTGCATGATTTTTAAAGATTTGCGCGAAGGAAGCATTTGGCAGGTTTTTCTATATATTTATAATGACGTCAACACAAAAAAGTGCTAACGTAGGCAAAATATTGTACCAAGGAATACTTTTTTTAATTTTTCTGGTAGATCCCATGGAAATCTTTAACTCTGCCGGTTTATACCTCAGAATTGCTTCATTTTTACAGATTTTAGAGAGGGGGACGGATTCCGCCCCTCCCCCAGTCTGCGAGCACTCAAAAAAGCCCAGTCCAGATAGAGTTAAGGAACTAAGTTACTGACTCTAAATCGATGAATTCACTTTTTGCTAAATATTCCAAGAACAATAATGGGAAAAACTTTGTCATTTGTATGTTGGTACCTTTAAATGCGATCTATGATCCTACCAAAAATAAAATTTAGATGTTCATTAAAACGTGACGTATTTGCAATTTAGTACCATTTTTTTGTGATTTTTAGGGGTCAATAACCCCAAAAATAGTTTTCAACAATATCAGGGGTTCGACTTTAAATCAGTTGGTTCAGGGAATCAAATTAAATTAACTATTTAATAAATAATTTTGATTTCAATTTCGAAATTTTCATTATTGCATCATTATCGAAATATACTAACTACTAAATAGCCGGAAACCAAAAGGTTGGTTAATGTACATATGAAATTGAACATAATAGATTTTGAATAGCTTCAGATGACATAGGGGGTGGGGAGCGGTTCAATGACGATGATTTTTCATATATATGAACTATATACGTCTATAGGATAAGGCGTTGTTTTAGTTCGCTGCAATAGAAGTTTAATTGCTCCGGACTTTCTCGAAGGATTTGCTTCGAATTATTCATGATTTGGACATTTAAGTGGTTTAGCCTCAACAGACACATTATGCCTTGTTTGTAAGTTTTGAGATTCAGCTAGAGTTTGAAGGATGAGATATGCTCAGGGCTTCCTTAATAATAGTGGATTTTTGCGTGCAATGGGACTGTCTACAGGTTAATTCTCGTCTTATTGGTTAAAGATTACATCATAATGAATCTGATTGGTTCATTTATAAATATTTTGAATATTTTTGAATGTTTTGCCAAAACTACAAATTAAAAATGTTTCTTTGGGTAATTTGAGACCAATTGTCAATTTTTTTCATAATTTGTGATTAAATAGGTTTGTCTCTAATCTTTAGTTACGTCCGCCCATCAAAATAAGTTCTGGTTCACAATCCGGACGAAAAATCTTTTGATCTGGTCCAAAAAGGGGCTGGTGACTGAAGTATATCGTTTAGTTTGAGAATTGAGAATTGCAATGTGCATTATAAATGTTCTTATTAGTCAACTTACTAATATTTACCATGGTTTTTAAGATTTTTGATTTTGTCGAAAAACACCTCAATTTTCGAAATGCAGCATATCATCTTTTAGATGACTCTATCTTCAATCATTTATCTTTTGGCATCAACCAAAGAACACTCAAACACGAAAGAATTATTGACGTGTATGAAGAAAATTTTTGCTAATTGCTATTTATTCTAGAAATGATTTTTTAGGTTTAAGGTTAGTACCCAAATATTAAAATTAGATTATCATAATTCACTAGAATTCTTTTCTGATGGTGCAATTATATGTTCAATGAAAAGTCAGCCTCGAACCCAGGACCTTTAAAAATAAACAAATAAAGGGAAAATAACAAAAAACAAATCACCAGAAGGCCCTTGGTTCAAAGTTGGGTATAAGGGTGTGTTTATTGAGCAGAATGTAGAAACTAACGTTCGACTAGAAATCTAGAAATCTAAAAGCTATGTCGTTGCATATATTGGATCAACTTGAAACTGTATTTACATGAATGGCTTGAATGGTTGTTATGGTACGCATATATCGGGCTTTATAATGGTTTTGCCATTTGCACTTTCTATACTGAATTTTTAAGAATTTTGGTGACGTCACATCGAAAATGTGCTGCTGTAAGCAAAATAACAGTCACAATTTTTCTATTTTGGATTTTTGTGTACAATATAGGTTGGACTACGAGTTTGCCGAGTGTGACATCGATTACATTATTTTTGCGGATTTTAGAGAGGGGAGCGGAATCCGTACCCCAGTCTTAAAGCGCTCAAAAAAAGCCCACTCCAAATAGAGTTAATGGGCTTTCTAACAGATTAATTTTTAATTTTACTTGATAATTGTGGAAAAACGACCTCAACAAATTCTCTATCTCAAATGTAAATAATAGTACATATCGTTTTAGATTAACATTAAACTTTATTAAAACAGAGCCCTCCGCAATAAAACAACATGGGGGAAGTGAATGTAGGGGGTATCATCAGTATCATCATCTTCTACATGATCATACTTGGCATTGGTGTGTTTGCAGCGTGGAAGAAGAAGAAAGGTGCAGCGCGTGCGACCACGGTTGAAGAAGAGACGAATGAAGTCATACTGGCTGGAAGAAGTATCGGGCTTTTTGTGGGCTGTTTTACTATGACTGGTGAGTAGAAATGAATTCTAGCATCCACAATATAGCTAAAGTAGTTGTCGTTAATAGACATCTTAATTAGAAGCCTCTAGAAAGGGAAAGATTTTTTGAAGATTTCCCCGTTCTAGCGGGTTCTAATTATTATTAAATAGGAATTTTTAATCGTATTTTCGTTTAAAAAGTGAAAAAAACAACATAGATATGTTAACCGGGATCGGTATTTAAATATTCCCGTGGGAATTACCACATACAGATTTCTTTTTATAATCACATACAAAATTCGCCGGGGAATAGCTTTTAAAAATTTAGCATTCGCTAATTGAAATTAAGTTTTCGCCGTCCAAACAAAAAATAGTTTAAACCCTGCTTGTTCACAAATTACCTTATCATTTCCTTATGTTGCTTTATTTGACCTTGACTTTATTGGCTATTTGACTTTATACCCTCTTCTTTTAGCCACTTGGGTTGGCGGAGGTTACATTAATGGCACAGCCGAAGTTGTGTACACCGATGGATTGGTTTGGTCTCAAGCACCATGGGGTTATGCTGCAAGTCTAGCACTGGGTGAGAACTTTATTTTGTATTTTGTATAAACGCATCTTGAAAAAATTCTTGATAGAAAAAATAAGATAATTAGTAAACTTTATAGTCCTGAGAAAACAAAGAAGCAAATACTTGATACTGGTTTGATTATATAATAGTCTAAAATTGTCTACCCGTTGTATTCTTGTACTCTATATGAGAAATCTCCCAGTCGAGACTTTCCTCTCATAAACAGATCTATATATTGTGGATTTTAGCGTCATTGTGAATAGGCAAATGAATACTATTTTTGTAGATGGATTTACGATTACAATATTCAAAGACTACTAGGATGATTTCAGAAGTCCATGCATTATTTTATGTGTTGTCTTCTGATCTAGATTATGTTCCAAAAAATTACAAGAATTATCTTTTTGTACAAAAAAAACGTATCATAAACAACATTGTACTTCCTTTTTCTTTTCCCCGTGGGATTCGATTCCTTCAAGGGTCTATATTTATCTATACCTTTCCAGGTGGTCTTTTCTTCGCCAAGAAGATGCGAGAGAAGGAATACGTCACGATGTTAGATCCTCTCCAGGAACGATTTGGAAAAATCGTCGGCGCCACATTATATCTGCCGGCATTCCTCGGTGAAACATTTTGGTCGGCTTCCATCTTGTCGGCGCTGGGTGCAACTCTGTCGGTTATCCTTGAAATCAACATGACTTTATCTGTTGTTGCGTCGGCATGTATTGCCGTCGGATATACGTTTTTTGGCGGTCTTTATTCCGTCGCTTATACCGATGTCGTTCAACTGTTGTGTATAACTATCGGACTATTTTTGACGTTGCCGTTTGCGTTAAAACATCCCGACGTGACGAATATTGGAGAAACGTCGGAAAAGTGGTTGGGCCAGGTGAAGAGCTATGAAGCAGGCAAGTGGATTGACTACGGACTGTTGTTGGTGAGTTCGCTAGCTGTTATCTTTATCTTTTGCGCCTTGGAGTTAAAACGTTGCTCAAAATTTGAAATCCTTTGCAGTAAATCTGGCACAATTTTTGAGTGTCTTAAATAGTGGTATTTATTTGAAAATCTGTAAATTGAAAAACTAACAAGTCATGGACGCACATTATTCATGATCTCTTTTTTACAGTGTTTGCCCTCATTTTGAACCCATATAAACAATTTATAGGACCTACTTAGTCTGAAATAATGAAAACCTGCCAAAATATTGCTATTATCAAAAATGAGTGTCTTCAGTGTCACATGATCAGATCGGCCACTGATCTTCTGTAAGGGTTGTCTTCTCAATGAATGGTCTAATTTTATCGTTTGGTTTATTCGAAATTATTCTAGCAAGAATTTGATTCAATTTCTTCAAATTATTATTATTTATATATTGTTACAGGTATGCGGTGGCATGCCATGGCAAGTTTACTTCCAGCGTGTCCTCTCATCAAAATCACCCAAACGTGCACAGATATTATCTTTTGTTGGCGCACTGGGATGTGTCACTATGGCAATACCATCAGCCATATTAGGTGCCGTTGCGTCGTCAACAGGTAAGATATTCTGCTGTTGTTTTCCTGTAGTGTTTCTTTTTTATATTCAACACTATTATCTAAAGTTTATGAGCATAAATTGAGGTAGCGAAATGCTAAAAAGTCAGGCATATATTAAGTATTACAAAAATAGATGAAGTTTAATTTTGTCAATTATGAGTTCAGCTTGCGACCGACGCAAGAGCATGAATTTTCAGTCATCTTTTTCTAAGGTTTCAGAAATGAATTAGACTGATATTCGTCAAAAATTGGGAAGATCCTTATTCCTACTGAATCCAATAACTCTTTACAGATTGGTCTGTTTTCTCCAACACAACAACCTTCATCAACGCAAATGGAACAATAATCGACACCCGTCTAACTCTTCCGTTAGTATTACAACACTTGACCCCCGGATGGGTGGCGTTCATAGGATTAGGGGCTATATCTGCAGCCGTGATGTCATCGGCTGACTCATCAGTTTTATCTGCAAGCTCCATGTTCGTGCATAATATCTATAACATCATATTTAGACCAAATGTAAGTAGTTTGTTTTTTATGACATAAGTATTTGATTGGTTTCTCGCTGGGAATATGGCTCTAATATTTTGGTAGTTGAGCAGCTTTAGCCTCGCTTCCATGCAAACATGAAGTAATTTTCAAAAAGGACTATTGGTTTACAGCTGGGAATTGGCTCTATTTCTATTACTCAGTCATCTTATAATCATCAGTTATTATTAACTTTATTAATAGAAGAAAAGAAAAAAAAAAGTATACATAAAATTTATATTTTAACTATCACTATGTATTTCGGTTGGAAAACCATTTTCAAGTCATCTTTAATGAATGGGGAAATGAAAACTCTGCTTATGATGTCTAAATTAGATCTATTTATTTATCTAATATTTTGTTACTTATGTAGCCCGTTTTTTCCTTTTTAGGCATCCGCGAACGAAATACTCTGGGCCATTCGTGTATGTATTATTATCGTCGGTGCGTTAGCGACAATGGTCGGCTTACTTGTACCCAGTATCTACGCGTTATTCCATCTCTGTTCCGATCTTGTTTACGTTATTTTGTTCCCGCAATTAGTTGGGGCCGTTCACATACCGGCCGTTAACACTTATGGAGCCGTGTGCGCGTATATTGTCGGGATATTTTTCCGTATAACAGGCGGCGAGGAGCTGATTGGTTTAAAAGCAACTATTAAATATCCGTGGTATGACGAGAAGTCTGGTGACCAGTATTTCCCGTTCCGAACACTAGCAATGTTACTTTCATTTTTTACGCTACTAGTTGTATCGTACTTAACGAATTATCTCTTTGATAATAATATTATTGATCGTAGGTATGATTTCTTCAATATTATGGAGAGAAGAGGTGATAGTGGAGAATGTACTACGGAAGTTATGTTGACTGAATATAGAGAAAATGAAATTACGGAGATATCGAATTAGACGCGTTTTTTGACGATACAACTAAAAATTGACATTAGCCATAATGCGTTCGGAATGGAATCCTGCTGAAACAAGTCAAACGCCAAAAATATGAATTGTATTTTTCTCTACTTTTGATAGACAATAGTTCAGTTTTCGTAGTATACATCCTGATTTGAAATACATGATATTAATCCATCAAAATCAATTACAATAATTTATTTAGATATTATCAAAATCCCGACGACAGGTACGAAATGGTTTATTACCTACAAAAAATTAAAGATATACATTTAGACATAAACATAAACTTTTGTAAAACAGTGTAAAGGTCTATTGTATTTTTCTCTTCTTTTGATAGTAGATTTATTTGCTAGTCGCTATTTCTGTTATGAACATGTATCATATCTATAAAAGTATCGCTCGAAACATGGGTATTAGAAGTGAAGGTTTAAACCTTAGAAACATGGGTATTAGAAGTGAAGGTTTAAACCTTAGAAACATGGATATTGGAAGTGAAGGTTTAAACCTTAGAAACATGAATTAATTTATATCAAAAGGTAGGGTAATTTGGCTTGATAGATGGGCCTAATTTTGATATATGTCTCTGTCCTGAATTAAGGGGTAAGCTTAGCAGGCTATAGCCTTATTTTTTTATAAATATTTTGATACTACTTTTAAATATTTTCTGTCGCCGCCCCTGCTAAAAGATTATTGTAAATCGCAGAAAATACACTCCGACGAGAAGTGGAGGGCTGACAATCATGACCGAAGGCTTTTCGTTAAAAAGCTTTAGATCCCGAATTAAATCATGTTATTGTTATATCATTTTTTATAAATATTTTGATACTACTTTTAAATATTTTCTTTAATTATAAATATTCACATAGTCAAAAAGGAAATGCAGTTTTTTGTCTAACAACATGAAAATCATCACATTCACCTGTTCTGCCAGCTGCATGTTTATGCGTACCCAAATAAATATCATAAAATACAGCAAAACAAGTATTTTCGGTCACCAAAACAAATCGAGTTCCTTCAACTAGATACTCCAAGCAGGCGCCTTGGATGGTTAGTTCAGCAAATTTGTCGTACTCCCCTGATATACACTCATCGTCATTACTGCCGTCAAGCAACACGGTTTCATTTTTTAACGAAAACACTGCGCAGTCTTCTTCTTTCAAAGTCAGCGTAAAATACGGATCTTCTCTCTGTAAGCACATGATTTCCCCTTTATACTTTGTAAATACTTTAAACCTGAAAAGTAAGAAAAAGCATGCACATGAATAATGAATTCATGGTTGCCCATAATGATCAAAACGCACTTACACTGATGGTAAGAAACCCGCGACGGGAAGTTAAAATATATAGCGTGCCCGTTAGAAATAACAATTAAAAATCTTTTAAACATGGCCATTTTTAAATACGTCCTGATATATTGCCGTCAGATTTCGAGAAAATAGAAACTACCAAAGATATATCCTTATGTGGGCATAGTTCTTCATACATACGAATTAAAAACACCACATAAATCTCAATATCAGAAAATGAATATTGAACTATCAAAGTTCATGGTTTAAGATTTGACTGACGTTTATATACCACATTATGAAATTTCTTCGTGAAATTGGGTCAGAAAATGTCGAAAAGATTCTGTTAATTCCTATCCGACTCATCGTTATAATATTATTGTTTTTATGATATCCATCACATACATTTATGAGTGTAATTGATGTTATAAACATTACCGAATAAAAACCTATTATCCAGACTAAACAGAGAAATATTAAAATAAGTCGTCAAACGTCTTTATAAGTACAACGAATCATTTAATTTTATCTAACATTTTACAACGTGTAGAAATAGTTATAATGTCTCAGGACGTGATTTTGAAAACTTATTTTTTAAGTTTTTAAATGTATTATTTTCAGATTTTCTTCATTTCAACCCGATAGCATAAATCAAATGGCTTGCAATTTTTGCAGCACATAAACCTTATGATTATCGTCATTTCTACAAAAAAAAAATTAATTTGGGCGTAATTTGAATCCGTATCGACGTTTTAAAGTTTTACTGTGGTTGGGCAAAAATTTACCCAATTTTAAGTTTCTGATATTGAGATTTATATGGTGTTCTCAAATCGTATGTATGAAGAAATATTCCAGATCTTAAGGATATATCTTTGGTTGTTTCTATGTTCTCGAAATTTGACGGCAACATATAAGGCCTTATTCAAAGATGGCCATGTTATGAATTATCATGAAAGTTGTGTGAAGGCTCGTTTAAGTGCCTGGTTGGTATTATTTTGTGTTCTTGCATGCATAATAATTTCATTTCCTTTTTTCGCGTTTTTTCCAATTTTGAGTGATTTTTGGAATTATCCATTTTACCACTAAGTTCTCATTTTTGAAAAAATTTAAACTTGACCTAACTTGACCTTTTCTAAATTGTCATCCCGATTTATGGGTATCATTTTCGAGCCCTCTCCTGATTTATGGGTGGTCTTTTCAAGTAACATCGAATTGTGACATTTCCAAATAATCCAATCAGAATGCTCATGATGAAATATTCAACCAATCAATAGTCCAAATTAGACTTTTGAGATTATTCCTAAGCGATGTTTAGTCTTCTTTAGTTTATACGACTCATTCTACTAGAAAGTAAACATATTTATGTATAGATAAGAAAAAACATTAATATTTTTAGTGGTATTATGTATATTTGCCATTAATTATCTTATGGAAATATTTAGATAAAAATAACACTTTTATTTGGATTTTTTTGGGTACCTATTAAAGCGACTATTAGGATTTATGGGTATATATTTTTAGTTAACGAAAGATTTATGGGCTCATATTTTTTTTGCTGAATGGCATACCCCCGTCACTGCTATATACAAGTTACCCCCATGAAAGTAGAGGCAAAGAGAAAAACAACAATAACAAACCTAAAACAATCTTCTTTCCGCGACATGAAGAACACAGATCCAGAATCGCGTGGTAGAACTCCGTCTCGTTCAGGCAGGTCGCATAAATCATCGGAAAGTAATTCGCATTTGTATTGGCTGCCGACGCCTATCACGTTGAATGATTGGCAGCTTTCGATCACGTGACAGTGCAACAAGCAATCGTATCTATTCGGGACTATGATGGATGAGATGTGTTTAGTACTGCTTGATATGAAACCATCAAGTCGATTAAATGTGCTCAGTTTGCCTTGCGCATGTGTACAAGTAAAAAATATATGTAGCACTAAAATGCTTTTCATTTTGGAGTCAAAATTATAGTAGTCAAGGTTAATTTTAGAGAACAGCTTTCAATGTAATTTCTGTAAAATAGTATGATACCAAGATATTAAGATTTTTTTCAGAATATTCTAGTCTTAATCCTTATACAACCTTTTGAAATAAATCACCGAATAAATGTTTCATTTAGTAAATAAATCCAATGCAAAGTCTTCTAACTTGAATCCTATACTACTAGTATTTCATCATACTTCGAGGAGGAATACCTTAGACCGTTAAAAAGAAAATATACATATCTTTGAGCAACAAGTTGTTTAGTCAAATGACCTTATGATAGTAGAATATATTTTTCAAGACTTTTTATTTCTGCAGGGGTAACACACCAAGCCTATTTCACATAAACATCATCGGATGTTTTTCTGTTCAAATTACAGCTTGATATCTCTGTTAGAAATAGTGACAGATTGCAGATTCTGGGACATGTGACGATGAATATTTAATTGTCATGAAGTGAAAAGTGGCTATTCATTCATTTATTTACTGTGTTTTTATGATGACATCAGAATGACGAAATTATTATATTCAAGAATATTGAAGAAAACATGTTAAACTTGAATATTTCAAATTCCGCTTTCTGGAGTTTTTGACCCGGCGGACAGCGGATTCTACCGGATTAGAACTTCTTTTCCCTTAAAAATTCCTTACATTTATAAAATAAATTGCCATCAGTATGATGATGATGTATTCACCGGTTGTTGCACCATTTTTGTCCATACTGTTTTTATATAATAATGCCCTGTTACATAGCAGCTTCCTGTTACGTTACATATCAGGGTAAATATTCTGAGCAGAAACCCTAGTTTCTTCCCATCCGGACATTTTGGCCAAATCCTATTTATCTCTGGATTTTGGCGCCATTTTTGGCGCGACCGCTGGTGTGGAACACCTATTAAAGCAATTAATCACAAAAATGACAAAAGAAAAACAAAACAAAGAGTTTTGGAATTGAAATAGCTAAATAGCTTCATGAAATTGCCAGTTTGGTATGAGAATGGCTTATTTCTTCTTGGATTTTCAAAATCCTTATCTATTCAGGTGAATCTTGCCAGAGGTCATGCCAGAAGTCTCTGCATGTTTTCGATCTTTGTCAGATTATTTCAAGATATCAGATATGGATCCTTAGCTTAAAGAATACTACTACAATTCATATTTTAGAAAGTTTTATTCACAGAAAAACTGGTAATAAATCTATGTTTTCATAAAAAAATAAGTTTACATTTATTACTCAAATCCTTTTTTTGAGCATACTAGTATAGTATACTAACAAAAGATTTGTTCCTAATAAACCAAAAAAAAATCTGTTATCAAATCTAACAGAAATAATAAATAAGCATATTGTTCTTGCATTTAAGAACAATTCTTTAAACAGAGAATTCAAAGAAATAGAAATTTATGGCTTCTGAAAATTTAGTTCAATATCTATTTCAATCTCGTTTTTTATGAGAATATACATTATGAGAAGATCCAAGATGAATTTTGACAATAAGTTGAGAATATCGTCATCTTTAATTTGCGTTAAGAATACATATTTGTAAACTCTTTAGATATAAATCAGTTTTTGTTTTTTTGGTTGTTTTTTTAACCAATTCAAAATCTGAGTTTGATTCAAAATAAAAAAAATTTGTATAAAAAAGACTTTCCTCTTCTACATGATGTGTATGCTAAGAAAATGCTATTAGGATGTATATGGTCGAAAAGTTATGAATATTCTACTTTAACCCAAAAAACGCTATTCTTATAAAAAAAAAGCGTGTAGTGTTTTTTGGATTCAAGAGGGATATTTTTAACTTTTTGACCAAATTCATCCTGAAATTATGCCCTAGATTTTTAATTTTAATCCGATTTTTACAAAAAATTTACAATTTTTTTACGAAATTCCTTTACTATGAATTAAACTCAGATTTTTGATTTAGTAAAAAACAAACAAAAACGAACTAATTTAAAGGAAAAATATAACTTAACAAGTATAACACCCCCATTATCCCCCTTAACATTTTATTTCCTGTCAAAAGATATAAAACCCTTTTTGAGACGTCCCCTTACCCAAAACCCCCATACCTACATCCAAACCCATCAAAGTCTTTAAATAGTAGTAAAGCTATCGCGTTTAGTCTGCTAAAATGGTTCGGTTCATCACTTAGGCCACCAGGTGACGAAAAAGATCCCAACCGAACGGAAACAAAAAAATATTTTTTGAAAAATAGATCTTTCACTTTTTTTTTCATTGTAGGTAATACGACACTTCACTATGTTTGTTTGCGTCCGGGTAATATTATAAGAAATCCTTCCCCGGACAGTGCGCGTGAAACAAAGCTATATAAGAAGAAAATTCTACAGGAGATAACCCTATTAGTAAGGTGTAGAAAAACCTATATTTAACAAAATATCCTGATTTTTTTACTTTACAATCATTTCTAGAAAATAAGATATTTTAATGTTTTCCTTATGGCATGTCCAGATCAATTACGGGAATAGATATAATCGTCTGCTGTCCTTCATGTAAGCCAAAAAAGAAGCTTTCATATTCCTTGAAGACAATTTAGTCATTTTTTGTGAACAAAAAATTAGTGAAATCTGTATTTTTCCGAGTGTTAATAAAACATTACATACAAGAATTTTGTTTATGCAATAGTCTTTGTGTGAAATTTTTAAAAGAACAAAGGAATTTCTAGGAAATCTGTACGAGTTTTCTTTCAATGCCTCAAAATTCCCCCTTTGTTGTTCAGGAATACAGACTAGAACATTGATTGAATTTTTATGCCTTTCATTGGCATGTGCAAAAAAATGCACAAATTATTTTCCGCATAATCATACACAAAAAAATATATTTTTTAAATTAAGTACTGTCTTTAAACCCAACCTATTTTGTTGAAAATGTCTGTTTCTGACATTCTTTTAATGGTATTTAGAAAATGTTAAGTAATTTTCTCCTAGTTCTAATGAAAGTCCATTTTTAAAAGAATTGCCTTCATAATTCTTTTCTTGGTAGTCTAAGAATATGAATTCTCTGTTGGAAGATCTGTGTTTTCAAACATATCGTTCCCATTAGTCTCTTCAACATCAGCTAAATCCATTTCATTGGACGGCTGCTGCTCTTCTTCGTTTATTTCATCTTCATTTGAAGCAAACTCCGCCGCAGAGGGGGTCTCTTTCGGTGACGTCAAACCTACTTCTGTTGGTGACGTATTATCCTCGCGTATCGCCGATCTTTCATCTGACGGCACTGGATTGTTTTCAATGTCATTTGATGCAAGAATTTCGTCAGCTCCTGGTTTCTCGTCTGACGTCAAATTTTCTTCTGCGCCTTCTTCTCTTCTTTCTTCTTTTGCGAATTCTTCTTCGTCTGATTTTGGTTCTTCTTCGAATTGAGTCGAATCTGGCGATTCGATTGGTACAGAACGACGTTCTGGTGACGTCACGTTATCTCCATCAATTTTATTATGTCTATTATTTTCTGCATTATGATTTTCTCCAAAAGTTTCTTTATTTTCATTTTCAATTAGAACATCTCTCTTAAAATAAGGTTTATATTTGTTGAATGGGAATGATGGAGAATATGGTAAACTTCTGGAGATAACAGGGGAAAACGCAGCACCTGCTCTCTTAGGTATATTAATCCTCCTTCTAATGTTCTGGTATCCCATGTAATAAGGGAGACCGTTTACAGAGAAAGGGCGGTAAGGTGCACGTGGAACCGAATGTATTTGAGTTCTTTTAGTCTGTTGGTTGTAGGCGGCAAAAATTGCTTTATTGCCTGGATGTAAATAATGGAAACGTCCTGGCATACGCATTGGAATATGACTTCTTCTATCTTGGTAACCTTGATAACGAAGTACGTTATTACCTCGGAGAGAAACAAATCCTGGTCCAGGGCGTCTGATGTTCGCCCGGGGTAAGTTAGGGATGAAATTACGTTTACGTTGTTGCTGGAGGGCTGCTGCTGCTTGCATACGTCGGAAGTGCTCATATTTGTTTCCCGGGTGGAGATATACAGACGGATGTCCGGCAGGAACTCGTGCGCGTGGCTTTCGATACACAGCCGGGTTATATGGTTTTGCTCCCGGGTGTAAATAAACAGCCGGGTGGCCGGGTGGAATTACGCTCTTTCTTTCAAAATAATAATGTGGTTGTGGTTTATTCCCTGGATGGAAATAATTGATATGGCTCCTCTTTTTCTTCAATCTATTTATTCGACTGAGTTCATTTTGATAGGTGTATAATCTATTACGGAGATATATTAGTTTGTTACGTTTTTGCGTGTAGTCGAGTCCTGGTATAATGTTCTTTTTAACGATACGTGGATTCGTATACGAAGATCGACGTAGAAGATTTATAGTTCTCAAAGTCTTCTCTCTTCTGGCAGCTGCTTGTGCTTGCGCAGCTCTCCATTGAGCAAGTAGTGGTTGTATGGTACTCCGGCGCTTAGGAATGACCCATTTTCGGGCTAAAGCTGGTACTTTATGAAGTCTATCGTGGTAATGAATATCTGGTACTATATAATGTTTTCGCATACTGTGTACAGGTATTCTTGTTCTCATATTAAAGATGGGGCGCATACTCAATCTAGGAGGTACACGCGCCGCAAGAGGGCGGACTCGCTTTGCGTTCTCCATAACAATAAGCGATCTCATGCGGGCGTTGATGTTTTTGATGTTTCCGGGGATTTTTTTCCACCCGGTACCGTACGGGTGCATCCGGTCAATATGTGTACGTGTGAATAAATTCCCGGCTTCGTTGCTACCGGTTATATTGCCGTCACCGACACTTATTTGGTTTAAGTTACCGATGATTCGTTTCCAGGTTATTCCGTACGGGTGTACGCGGTCGATTCCATCGCGATACCATATTTGGTCACGACTGTTGACCCCCATGATTTTACCATCCCCAACACTGACCTATGTTGAGAAAGATATTAATAGATACAAACCATAGCAAATACACATCATGGGAAGGTTCTTTGATCTTATCCAGACTGGGGGGAGGAGGTAAAGTGGCCCTCGCGAAACAAAGCCTTTCAAGCACGGAAACTAAAACCAGCAGTATTACTGCTTACGATATCCGACAACATCTACGTTTTCTACGTTTCCATGAGCCTTCTGGGGTAACTCTTCAAAAATATTTGAAACCACACATGTCTTAAAGTCCAAAATCAAAAATTGGTGCCTCTAATCAGTTACATATGTAGAAGTAATTTTGCAAGCATAAACTTACTTGTTTTAAAGAGCCAGGGATTTTGTTCCACTTTGTTCCAAACAGGTGTACACCATCGACTCCGGATCGATAAAACACATTATCATTGTTATTGACCCCAACAATCTTCTTATTCCCAAGACTTATTTGTTTCAAGTGCCCTATGAATAAGATTAATATGAATCATTCAAGTTGGAATGCCTGGTCGGATAACGACACACTTACCGGGTGTTTTCACCGGCTATAAAACTGGAACAACGCTTACCTGGAACTTGTTGCCACGTTGCACCAAACGGGGTGGACCTTCTGATCCCCCTTCGGAAGAAGATATCATTAGCAGAGTTGATAGCAGTTATTCGCCCATCCCCTATGCTGATGAGTTTGAGACCACCGGGGACTTTCATCCAACCAGTACCGAATTGTGGTGTAGCATATGCAGCTGTGATAAAAAATATGAAAATTATATTTACTTACTTGTCCGCTGTATACGGAGCATCCTATAATAAAAGGACAGTTTAGTTTGGTATGCTTTAAGAAATACTTATTATTACATTTATGCAGCTAAAAAAAAGTAACACCAAAATGCAACGTGTGTGTTCTTTTCCTCCAACATGTCAGTGTTTCGATTTTTCCTGCAGGAACTGAATAAAAGCTCTGTTTTCTGAACGATGTTGCAAAACTACATTGCACAAGAATGCAATAAATGACAGAAAAGATTCGGCTGAATACTGATGATATATTTTGTCTTCACGAGCTGAAACAGAACATGCAGAAGTGTATTTTTAATTCCTGTGGAGACACCAAAGATACTCAGGAGAAAAAAATGCTAATACAAAATTGAGGCTATTAATTAAAACTAATGTCAAAAACAATAAATCCATCCATCCATCGTCTTCCGCTTATCCGAAATCGGGTCGCGGTGGGTGCTGGAGCCTATCCCAGCTTCCTTCGGGCGAAAGGCAGGGTACACCCTGGACGAATCGCCAGTCCATCGCAGGGCCAACACAGAGACATACAGACGAACAACCATGCACACTCACATTCACACCTACGGACAATTTACAGTTACCATAACTGAAGTTGTAATGTTAGAGGAACATGAAAAGCTAGCTTTGTATGGCTAACTGTTAACATTCGACAGGTGCAACAAGCTAACGTTGTTGTTTGCACTAAAAGTCCTTGTGAACGTAACCTAGCTAAAATCATTGCAGGCATGATGGGTCAACGTAACATAAAGAGGTGCGTCCAGTGCCACGAGAAGATATATGTTGCCTGCAAGAAGTGTCCTAAATGTAGTGCGCTACAGCCACACAAGGACAGGCTTGTTAAAGCTAGGAAGACGTTTGCAGTCGTGGAAAATGAGTGGCGCGAACGAGTGAAGAAGCACTGTAATAGTTCCCGCGTATTAGACTCCAGCTTCCAAATGGTGAGTATTAACATGATGTGAGAATTTCTCTGTTCTAGAGTAAGTTATGTGTGTGTCATAAATTATATGCCAGCAGTCTTATACGTGTACATTTGGAGATTAAAAAGGCTCTTCCACAGTAATTTTGTCGACCACTGCTACTACTAATGTTGTTTATACGTGTGTACTACTAAATCTAGAATAGTTTTATTCATTGATAGGGTAGGTTTTGATTTTGATTGTATAGAGAGTCTAAGACATGTATATGCATTATTAAAATTCACTATAAATCAAATGTTAGTAGCCAGTAGGTATATAGAACTTATATTTCTCATATGGATTGCATAGCAACCCTTCATAATTGCCTAATATGAAATCCATACTTAATGACTCAACATTGTATTATTTAGATTGTGTGTGTATTTATTTGTTACTATTACTTGACCTTTTAGTGAACTATTAAATGAAAATATGTACTGTTATTTTGTGAAAGGTGATATTCTAATATCATTTTTGTATTAATAGTGCACTTCAGAAGGTG
>JAUKPT010000993.1:0-16790 GCA_032273505.1 Nanomia bijuga
AACAAACAAAAGATAACTGCTTTTTTGATTATGTTTTGAAAATATAGGAAAATTCGTACCTTCCCCTAACAAAAGTCCTCTGATTTCCGACAGGGAGGTCCAGTTGACCTAAAACCTTGTGCGGATAGTGGTGTGGAGAGGCACCATCTGGACCCCTTTTATGGAGCCAAACTCGCCAAACCGTGTCGAGGTCATCTAAACACCGAACACCTTTACCAAAAACATTTATAATTAATCGCGAATATCAATGACGTCATCAACCGACCAATAGACTGACTCCTCCAAAATAAGTCCCAAAAATTAAAAGTCGTCAGATTAAGTTAAAAATTGGTAGAGATACTAATTTATAGTAGTAATTTAGGTAGAGAAATCCAAAATTGATAGTCTCAAGTTCCAAAAATAAAAAGACAAACAGACAGACAAGCCCTAAAAATTAAAATTTGTAGAATTGAGCTAAAAATGGTTAGTTTTACTAATTTAAGTAAGGGCATGGCCTACTCAAAATACTATTTTAAGCTGGCCATGGTAAGGGGAATCTGAAAATGATAACCCCAAAAGCTAAAAACAATGAGAAGGAACCACATCCAGCATCCCAACCCTCCGAACGCAATATCAAACTTTTCCGGTTAAGAGTCGTCGGGCTACACCTGTACAGACACCACGTGACAAGTATTATAAAGGATCATTATTTACGTATCTTCCCAGTTAACGGTAAGCCTTTGAAGATGATGGATGCAAAAGGTGTAAAACTGAATAAAACTAAAAGTACACAATAGAAACAGCGCTTGCTTTTTTTTTCTTTCCTGAGTTATTAAGAGGCATTGTCTGTAAAGAGCCGGGCGATATCTTGACATTTTGTTATTATTATTCCTCTGGATATTTCGTTGACACCAATTATAGAAATAAGTTGGCAAAATATTTTTAACCAAAATCAAATATTTACGTAGATTTTGGAAGCTAAAAGTATGTCTCAGAAAATGAGCAAATAGCGGATATTCGCTAACTTTTTCCCGATAAATAAGCAAACTAAAATAATCCCCCCAAAAAAACAACAACGACAACAACAAAAACAAAACAGAAAAACAAACAAACAAAACACTAAGCTTTTAAGGGACGATGCCCCTTCCCTTATGAAAAAAGAATTATAAAAAATTATAGAAATATCAAGCCATTTGACAAACGCTCATAACCCGTTCGAATTCAAATGTCCAGAGAGCTGCACCCCTCATATCCACTCATGAGGTTGAAATACGTGTCTAATTGACAAGAATCATCATGGTCTAGACCATGTTTATACACCAACAACCAACAACCAACGATTTTTTTGAGTTTCATCCTTCTCGAAAGCAAATTCTTTAACCATGGACAACGATGATAATATTGTTTCAAGCGTTATTATACCACGATCGAGCACATTGATTGTTAAGTTGCTAAAACAACATTCATCGTCAAAACAGCAACCGATTTTGGATTTGTGACCTACCTTCGTTGACTTTATTCGTTAAGGGTCACAAAACCTTTTGCTGGACATTCCCTAGCACGTTATTGGATGCTCACAAAACTTCATATAGATAGCTGCGTTAGCTGCTATTTTGCACACTCAATGGAATGGTTCGTTGAAAACAAGCTTGTGGCTATATTCTTAACAAGATAATATCTAAGGAGGTGATTCCTTTCAAGTCCAAGCAATCAATGATTATTCTATTCATGGACTAATTTATTGTTATTTTACTGGTCTTTGTCTAGACGATTAGATTGATAACCGTCTGATTGGTTAGAAATTACAGCAAAAAGAAACTGATTGGTTCAATTTAGAATGTCACAATTTGATGATTTATCAAAATCAAAAATGATGATAACGTTCTGAATAAACCAATTAAGAGATTGGATTAGCCAAAATATAGCAACAATACCTAACCCAGCTTGGAGACAACCTTTTTAATAAATTATCTATCTAGTTCAACCCAGCAACGAGTTATACTTAAAGGGTAACACCCGTTTCCATGGATTCCTTAGCAACAAGTTGCTATTTCTATGTTCTTTTTTGATACTGTTTCGAAAACAACTGCTCCAGTTCCATCATTTGTCTTAATAAAGCTTTATAGTTTCAAAAGTCGAGTTCTAAAAAAGATAAGTGCAAACACCGTGACCAATAACTAAAACAAGCAATAACCGCAGATAATAAAACGACACAATGAAATTGTTCTTTCCATCGTTCAAGGTTTTCTTTTGTTTTTTATATACGAGTCTTCATATTCTTTTGCTTTACATTTTTCGCTGAACATCTAAAATATGAAGAAGAAATGTAAGCTTTATACATCCTGGCATATTGGTATGTCAAAAAGGTCAACGATTATGATATATTTGCACTGGCTGCGGGGATTTTAACGGTGTAATTCCTAACAACAACAACAAAATCCTTGCCCTATTTATGATTGACCAGTTTTTCTAAAACCTAAATCTAAAACCTCGTTGGACTCAAAGTCCTACCATACAGAATTTTATCTATCATTATTTATTTTTCTATTTGGTCAAAACAAAAGTGCCTATTGAAATTAGTATTTTACTATAATAGGCTCTTAAAGAAAACAATCCGTACAGATAATATTTGATCAATTTTTCAACTTGCTTTAATCAAACAAAAGGTTTTAAATATGTTTTCTTCATATTTTACGTTTCATCTGGCTATACAACTATTATTTTTGAATTTTCTTTGAAATATATATTTACTTTACCCACTTTACTTACTTACTTACCATTCAATATTCGAAAGAAATTGAACGACCCCTTACAACTATTATCCAAATTCGGTAATCAAAATATGAAAAAATAAAAATAAAAAATAAACCCCGGCTGGACTTGGACTGAGCTAAAGTAACTTCACAATCACAGAAAGCCAAATATTAGTTGAATTGAAAAATAAGATTATATCAATTATTGTTGTTTAGATCAAGGGAAGATATTTTGGCCGAGAGCTACCCCGGGGATTCAATTTTTTTGAAAAACTGGAGAAGGAATTCAACTAACACCCAAAATATATATTTCAGTTTTCCAAAAAAAATTAGAAAAAAATGTGGAAATATATTTTTAATTCCATCCCCAAGTCTGAGCAAAACTTGCCAGTATAGGTTTCTGGTGTTTAAAGTTGGAATTTCTTCCCCAGCTAGCTGTTTACTCCTTTGCTTTGCTTGGTCGACCACTCTCTTACTGCGCTCAAATGCCGAGAGAATTGGGGACGGAATTCACTATATTAAAATTGGTAGAATTCATTACAGAATCGCTCACTTGAAATATATATCTAAACACGGGCTACTGAATCCAATGTTTTCAGACAGTTTGAAAAAACACGATGTTGTCGCTTCTAGTGCGTCGACCTTTAATTTGATGTTAAATTGGTTTTGTTTCTCCAGACCCAAGAGCATAATACAGAAAGTTAAGTTAAGATCGTTTGAGGTTATAGATTGGGGTTCTAAAGCTAATTTTATGGAGGTTTACGTAATGACAGGAATTGAAATGGAGTGAGGATAGCTATGTTTGAAACATCTTATCTAAAGGTACGGATAACGATCCGGCAAGGTTTTAAATTAAAATCCGAGACAAAAAATACTATGATCAAACTTGAAAAGAGGTTTTCAGTCAAAATCTTACCGGAAATCTCTTTGATCCGGACCAAATAAACGGGTCTTCCGGATGACTGAGGTAGGATGTTTTGAATAGGGAGCTTGAGTAGATTTTGATATTTTAATATCTTAAAGGTCCAAAGATAAATATTCTGGTATATTAAAGAAAGAAATGGAGTAAATTTTGTAAAAAAAAATGTTTCACATGGACAAAGGTAAGATATTCAAAATTTGATATTTTGATATTTTAAAGATTAGTCCACTAAATCAAGACTCAAAAAGGGGATAACCCCGAACTAAGTGCAATAAACGTCATGTTTTTTTAGATTTATTAGGGTATTGTTACTTGTAAAAAGAAAGTCGAGACTCTAAATCAATGTGGAAGTTATTTTTTTGGCTGCCTTTTCGTCCATTTCAGTATTAAAAGGGCACCCCTAGAAAAAAGAGTTTTTCCAAATTGCTTAAATTCTAAAATCGATTAGATGCTTAAATTAGGCATAAAAAATTGATGAGATAAATGGTATAATTTGCTACAATTTGGACAATTGACCATGAGTTTATTTGCCCACTATATTTTACATTGTAGATATAGTGGGCCATGGCTGAATATATTGCATATATTGGTATTTGTTGTCAAATTTGAACTTAATTATCTCAAGAAGTATGTATGTAAAATTACACCCCCTACTTATTTTCCCAAAAAATGATGCAATTTCCTAGATTTTCGGTATGAAGCAAGTCCAACCAGTTGGTATTGAAGATTCATTACTGATTCACCAATAATCAGCATATCTTTTGCTGACATCAGCAATTTTCAGAGTCAGGTATACAGAATAAGGCAATTTTTGTCATTTTTCCCATTTTTGAGTGATTTTGGGTCCCAAATTGAAAATTTCTTTTATATTTTAAAATTTATGAATCATAAAGACTCTAAAAGACTTTTCACAAACCAGAAAGGTGAAATTAAAGCATTTGAAACAATTTAGATAACAAAAACTAGCTCCAAACCTTTAAAAGAAAAACTCAAAATGTATAGAAATCAACAAAATACCCCTAAAATTATTTTGGGGCACGGAATCGATGTCATTCTTTTAGGAAATGTGTAAAACTAAATTTCATGCAATGAAAATTCGTGGAGGGTCTTCGGCCTACCATAATTTTTATCCAATTTTAAATTTGTGCTTGAGGGTGTAATTTTACATCCCCCCAATAAAATTGGGAGGCATAAAAAGTTGATGAGATAAATGGTATAATTTTCTATAATTTGGACAATTGACCGTAAGTTTATTTGTGTTCAAAGTTCAAAAAAACCTGCTGAATCAGCATATATAGGCATTTTTTGTCAATTTTGAACTTAATTATCTCAAAAAGTATGTATTTAATTCTAAAACCGATTAGATGCTTAAATTAGGCATAAAAAGTTATGATCAAATTTCTATAGACTATTTTACATTGCGTCATTTTTTGTTTACATCGTGGCTGTTTGTCTCCAAAACCGCGTAGAGGCCATGTAACATGCAACATCTATACAAGTAAATGCATTTATTTTGGTATTCGAATCATTCACAATATTGTCATATGTCAAGGTTTTGTCAGGAAAAAGAAGTGTTTTGAGTTTTTTTATAACTGGTATTTATCACTTAAGTTTTCGACATGTTTAAGATTGGGTGGTTAACAAAACCACTAGCTTTTTCTCCTTCTGCGTAAGACAGTGAAAAGGTCTAACCATGGCAAAAATTCGACTGTTCCAACAATTAAATAGCACAATTTAGGATTGCACAATAAAGTTGTTAGAAAATAGAAATATAAAGACTTTCCCGATGTTTAAAGTTGCTAACGAAAAGTGCCGCAGTGTTTACGATGAATGTTTTCCATTCGTGCGGTATCACTTTTCATCTTCCCTTTAATGTAATTTATAGCCTTGTTAAAGATTCTATCAAGGGTCAGTTTACGACTATTTTCCCAACTTCTATAAAAGCTGAATCAGGTACCATGATTCAATTGCTAAATATGAGGGACACAAAGGGTCAAGAAAGTGAGATATTTATGTCTAGATGGGAACATATGTTTGACTGCTTTTTTGCATTTAGTATACTATGGTTAATGGGCAGTAGAAGCTATACAAAAACTTTTCTCGAGTCGGTCAAAACGTGTAGTGTTAAGTCATCTTTCAACACACTTTCAACTCATGAAAGTTAAGCATCGTCGTCTTGAGATGCTAGATAGGGGACGCGGGTAGTTGAGGCGAGTGTCATTAAAAACAATGCAATAAAATACATTCGACTTGGGCTTGGGCAATGCTAGCGGGTTGACCAATGCCAATGACTTAAGAGCTTGTGCATGGTTGTCAGTGGCATGTGACAAGTGTACAAACCAATTTTTGTATCGTTAAAATGGATATGTGAATTGACTCAAAGGACCTCTGCTTTAGAAAAATATCCGACAAAGATAGTCAAAAGCCCAACAACTTAAGCCAAAAATTACATCATCGAAATACTGATTAGTTCATGAAGAAGCGTTTTCATCATTTTATATTTTGGCAAATCATCAACATGTAACATTTTACATAGAACCAATAAGCTTCCCGAAGCTGTAATTTCTAACCAATAAAACAATTAAAGTAGCCGAAATTTAACGACATTTGTTAACTGACCAGGATGACAATGATTTTGCTGCAAAGGTCAATGAATCTATCGAATCATTTAGAACAACAAAATTGCCCTTTATAAAGCGACAAGCGAATCTAACCTATCAGCCTTAAGATGTTGTAATTTCGAACCAATTGAAAGGTTTAACTCGAATGGGGAAAGGGGGGATCCTGCCTCTAAGAAATAGCCTTTCAAACAGGTTAAATAATGGAGAGAAAAGTGCAAAAATATTCCCATACTCGTTTTTTTTCTATAAGAACCTCGTTTATAAGAACATTCAGGGTGAGATTAGCTCAAAATTTAAGAACATCTTAAGAACATCAGTGCAAGTCAAAAAAAGAAAAAAATGATATAATAATGTAAGATATAGCGATTTCTTTTATACAAAATAAAGATACAAGGTAAAGCGATGATGCCAATTCAATATGTAAACTGATCTAAAAAGGCTAATTTACTGAATTTTGAACGTCTTTTGTACCAGTCTGGCTTGCTATAGTGTCTTATTCTAAGAACGGCTATGAGAACACGTGATGCAGATAAACGATAACAGAATAATATCATCCAGTCAGTCTTTGCTGGGAACCTTGGCTCTGCAGAGCGAAAAATCACGCGCGCAAATTTGCCATCGTGCGCGATTTAAAGTTACCTGAATGATCAGTATAAAAGGATAAATTGAAGTTGACCTGTTTTAAGGTTGTAAATAAAATTTCTTCTTCGTTTTATCTTTTATCGTTTAACCTAGTGTTAACGCATGCATGCATTGTTATAGAATCCAATACCAGGTTTAATGTCAATAAAAATAGTGTTGAGCAATTCACGTGTGCGATATTTCGCGTTCCTAAACGGCTAAGCGTGCGTGTGGGCGTGCGCGATTGCGTTTGCGCGCGTCTCATGACTAATACTACATCCAGCCTCAGCCTATTCTCGGCTAAAGTCATAAGATCAAAGGTAAAAAATGCCTTGTAAGCGAATTAGCTATTTTTAGGAAAGATAGATATAATCACACCACCCCCAATGGCCAAATATATCACTTTAGTCGACCTTGAGTAACCTTTGATATGCCTACACGTCGCATGTTCCTTTCATGTATCCTGTATAGAGAAAATATCGGAAAAGAAACCGTCGTCAATCAAAATACGTTGCTTGGTCAAAAAAACTGTCACTTTTCGTCTACGATATTTTTTATTGGGCTAATTAACGAAACATAATCAAGCTCTTTTTCAATACTTCGTAACACGAGTTAAGCTAAAAGAAATGTCAATAGGTGTGTGTTTTAAGCGACAGAAAGCACTATTGAAACCAGGGCGTCTTGTTCATTCGCGTGTTTAGACGCAAGAAGTAAAACACTCTAGCAGGAAGAATAGCCAGCTTTTATTAAAATCTAATTGGATTGGATTCCATTTTTAAAGAATTTTGTTGTCTTTCCCTTTTCTACGTTTTCAGCAAAAATACATCGAGGCTCATGGTGAACAATTAATTGAATTTTCAAAAGCACAGGAAGAAAATAATTTTAAGGTTCCCTTGTCGAAACAAAAAATAGCAATTCATCGGTAGAAAACCTATGATCATCCTGTCCTTCGATATATGACTAACACCGGTGCTTTCACTGAAAACAAATACCATTAACTTCGAGGCGGTATTAATCCACATAAATGTTATATATAGTTACAAGGTGAATGAGTTGTCCCAGTACTTAATTACACCCTATTCACACGTTGCTTTTTGATGACTGTTATTTTTGGAATATAAGCCTATACATTAAAACTAAAGGATTGTCGATAAGTTACGGCTGATTTTATCTTTTTGATTGGTTGGAAATGAAATCATAAAGATCCTGATTGGTTCATGTAGAAATTCTTTCTTTATTACGGATTTCGATAAAATACCAAATTGTGACATTTTGATTTGAGCCAACTATCTTTTTGTTGATGTAAATCCTCATCAATCAGACATCCGAAATGTTGGCGATTATTCTTAAATTAGGAATTCTAGGAGTTCTTAGTTTCTATCTGGAAAATGTTAATTATGAAAATAATTTTGAGTGATCTTGTTTTGACTTTGATTGAAATAATCAACTAACTTATTCATTGAGAAATATTTTATAGTGTTGGTTAGCGAACTCTGTAGAAGTAAACTCTACAATATAGCTTTGATTAGGATTTCTCGCCAAATTTCGGCTATTTTAGCCGTTTGATTGGCTAGAAATTACAAGAAGCTAAATGTTTAAATTAAGGTCTTAATTTGTTTTTTTAGAATTTAATACAACGGTAAATATTTTGGTCAACAGCGCCCCCTTGAGGGGGGGGGGAGAAATAAAGCAAAATAGCGAAATGGTGGGGGGGGGGAGAAATAATAACTTTTGGCCAAAATATTTACCGTTGATTAAATTGGAATCTTGATGAGCTTGATTATCAAACCAATCAAGAAATTGAATAAGCCATAATTTGGCGACAATCCCTTAGCAACGTAAAAACTCTTCACAAAAGATCGTGTACAAATATCAGGCAAATCTGCCTTTTTTATTTAGAATTTACTTCATCAAGACTCTGATTTTGTTTATCAAAAACTAAAGAAAGTTTAACTTTTAACGAAACATCAAATTATGACATTTCGAAATAAAACCAATAAAAATCTTGATGATGTAATTTCCAACCAATCAAATGGCAAATTTACCCTAGACAATCTCGATAACTATTCAGATAACAAAGACGCCTGGTTGTATCGGAAATAAATTAATCACCAAAACCCGGCCAGTATATATCCTAGTAACGGTTTCGCAAACCGCAAAGATATTTTTAGCCGGGTATTGAATGTGCGGTTATGGTATAGCGGCAAAGATTAAAGGATTTTCGCTAAATTATGGCTAATTCATGCTTTCGATTGGTTGGAAATTACACCATCAAGATTCTTATTGGTTCATGTAGACAAGTTTGCTTCATTTTAGATTTTAAGAAAACGACGAATTGTGATATTTTGAATGTTTATTTTTAGCCGGGTATTGAATGTGTGGTTGCGATGCAGTGGCGTAAGTGACGTGCAGAACATGGCAGCATCAATCGCATTCCATCATCTTCATCTTCATCTGATTTATTCTTCATTTCAACTGTGCATCAATTAAAAATTAAGATTTTATGAGGACAAGACCGATCTATGTGTCGTGCATTAATACCTTGCCGGTCGCATTTGTTATGTGAAGGTGTTGTACTTGTGAAAAGAGGAGTAAAGGTTTCAAACTAAGTTAGTAAATCATGTGGTTAGGAAACGCCATTGGAATATGATAAAGACATCGTCTTATCTCGAAATGAACATTTGTGCACGGTTAATATAACGTGACTTGAAATTTACGACTGTTTTTTTTATCATATATCAGGATTACATTTATTATGACATGTTTTCCCGATTGGTTAATAAAAATGGTATTGTTTCGGGTAATCGTTTTTATCAATACAATGGGTCATTATTTAGCCGTGCACGACAACCACAATAACATAAAACAACATGTTTCCTAACCATTAGATAAACTAACTATGTTTCAAAGGATTGTCACCCAACCATGGTTGATTCGACCTCTAAATTCGTTGTAAATCACATCATCAGGATTCACGTGGAAAGGTTTTTATTATTTTTGATTTTCACAAAATATCAACTTGTGACATTTCAACAATGATGATGTAATTTCTAACCAATTAAATGGCTAAACTAGCCGAAATTTGGCGACAATTCCTAATGAATCTTTCATTTTTTTAGAGAAATAAAACACACATTGTTTGTCGAATTAGTGTTGGAGACATTCTTAATTCTGCGTACACCAAAGCGCTGCATTATTAGTTAAAAAGAGTGGTATAATAAGAGAGTGCATATATAAAAAAAAGAAGAGAACATAAATATAAATTTACCTGCTGATGATTAGGTGGTTGTATTGAGGAATGGATAAATCCGAAAATTGATTTTGTGTTTCCATAATGGCGCAATAAAGATATGATGTGTATATATTTCCATATATTATAAAAGGAGGAGTTTTTGTTCTTGTAAAAGAAAATACACTCAACGCAGGAGGGTGTATAGTGTCGATGCATTTTACTTTCACATCAAACGTATTTTCTAAATGTGTCTATGTGTGTTTGAGTGTGTTATTACGTCATACAAATATACATTGAGGGATGTATAACTGAAAAATTATCTTCTTCTTCTTCATCTTATTTTTCGCTATATACCAAACGTTTTCATAATGGAATGTGAAAACGCAATTTGAAAAAATAGAAGATTAGACAAAAAACATAGATTACTTTTTTTAATATAGAGCGCTTTTATATGGTTATTGTTATTGTCACTTTACCGTAAATTATTCGTGCGTGAATTAAAAAGTGGGAAATGTCATTAAAAGGCTATTTCTTCTCAATCGCTGTGACCGTTTATTGCTGTCTGACTGCTGACGCAGCAGTAGCGGGTTCTGAGACATGTATCACCGACTGTAGCGATAATCCTACAGATCCGTATTGCGGGACGAATGGCGTTACCTACCGGAACCGATGTGAACTATACAATGCGATTTGTAAACATGGCGGAGTATTTGTGGAGCGGTCCAAAGGAGCATGTGGTGAGTCTTATACTCGTGTTTTTGTTTCGGTCTATACAAAAAGGTTTTTTTCTGTCGGGTCTACTGCAGCAAGATCTACAAACTGATGACATATCGAAATAAACAAATATGATTGATGTTGATGAAAACGAGGAGGAAAAAGGTTCGAAAAATCTGACAACATTTTTTGGGAATTTTGAGATTTTGGATTTTATTTGGATTTTTTGGGGGATTTTTTTTTTTCTTTTTTTTTTTTGTTGGGTGATTTTTTCTCAAACTGTAAAAGATTTTTTGATCTTTTTGCCCCTCGGATAAAACGGGCAATCCCTAAAGTTTTCATGTTCCAGGAATGAAAACAAAACGTTAAACATTGGATATGACCAATGGGAACATGATATCATTTGATTGGGAACAAAATTTAAGTGGGACAAGATATGTTGCATAGTATGAAATAAACTAAATCTTTAATAATTGTAATACCACAACGTAAATATAGACTGCCGGGTAAAGGAATGGTTAATCATTCCGTCTTTGCGAGTTCAAGGCACATATGTAGACACATAACATTCCTTTCCTAGTCTGGGAGCTTAAGAGGCTCCATTTAGGTTTTAAAATACATCTGGAATAATGATCTTATGAACAAATGGCCATTTTAAATTTTCTTTTTCATCCGACACTTAAACTTTGTGTTTGTGTTCTATAAATTATATAAAAAACCGTTCTAAAGGGATACAAGGGCATAAAAGTTAAGAAACTAGTAAGGCTAAACCCAATTTAAGAAACCAACCCTGAGAGTATGATACAAAATAAAAGTAAGAGAAATATTATTCTTATTTTTATTTTGTCGCGACTGTCTTAAAAAACTGTTATGAAACTTTTAGCCCTATTTCGCCAATAATTTTCTTATAGTAAAAGAGTTTAGTGAACTCATTAGCTTAGGCGTACGGGAAAGGAACAATTTGCGAGGCTGCTGAGAATTTGCCCAAATACACAAATGTTTGTGCTGACAAAAATAAATCGATATTTTGGTGACTATTGATGTTTTTAGAAAATTTTAGTTACTAGATTCTCTAAAATTGTCATTTTAGCCATTTTATGCAATGGCCTTTGCGCAAGAAAGGTTGATTTTGCCCGATTTTCTGCGATTTTTTTATCTGACTGGGGGCTGTAGCCCTCCCTGTTCCTCTCCCCTCGCCCGCACCGTCCCGTACGCCTTTGCTCATTAGCTAGCGAGATTTATGAAGCTTTTCTCTTGAAAATTAGAAAACAAACGTGCAGTTGGATATATCCACGATTTCTGAAATAGAACACCCAGGTAGCCGTTACCTATAATTAGTTCATATGAAGGTAGGAGTGATGATGTCGGTGTGATGTCTGAAAAAGAATTCGTAATACTTTGTTTATGTGAATTAATGGTATTTGTAGTTGCGTTCCTTTGTTGTGGCAATGATAGACCAAGCGAGGTATTCTTGATGGGTTTCGGGGACAAGGGAAGGCCAAATTTGTGGGTGGCAGGTGTGATGTCTGTATAAGAATTTCTTATGCTTTGTTTTATGTGAATTAATGGTATTTGTAGTAGCGTTTCTTTGTTGTGGGAATGGATTCAGGTTTTCAGTGATGCGTTTCTGATGTTTCCATCAGTAAGACCTGAAGTGCACGTTTTGTTTATAAGAACCTCGTTTATAATACTATTCCGGCTGAGACTCGCTCAAAATGTAAGAACATCTGAAGACCAACCTAGACTGAGTGTAAGTCAAGAAAAGATTTTGATTTGAAAATAAAAGACATATTTTCTATGCTAGAAAAAGATTCGCAGAATGGACATACAATAGATAATGTTAATTTACTGAATTCCAAAGGTGTACAAAATTTGAATTTGGCTTGCTATACTGTCTTTTCGGCCATAAGCATATTTGAAGCTTAAAACTGATAAAAATAAGAACATCAAGCCACAGCTGAATTTTAGCCGTTATAATATAAAAAAAAACGTGGCCACAATTCCAATCCTAATATCGTGCCTTTTTGCAATATCTCTGTGTTTCGTAATTTGACCTACATTTAACAACAAACATATCGTTAAAAAATAACCCCAAAAGGGGTGTGGGCCTTTTCTCTATTGACTGTACATAATTGAGTCGATTCAGCCCTGGTGTTAATAATACACTGAATCCTTAATTGTTCTATTAACCTCATTAACACCCGCTTCTTATAGTCGGCAATGCTAAAAAGAAACAAAATAATATATCGACATTACATTTTGATAAATAAATGGGTGAATGATATAAATTGAACAATAAGCTTTTATGATTCGAGCAGGTATTTCTTTTAGTAAAGGTCTAACCCCAATAAAATAGCTTCGTGTCTGGCATATTATATCATTTTACCAGTAAGTCTATATCAGAACCTGCCGAAGGATGATCTTTGATAAACCATTGTAAAATCTTACATGGAGAAAAATCTTGTTTAAAAATATCTACCAAAAATTACAAATTGTAACACTTTAGATTTGGAGTCCAACGTATGGTCATGAGCAGACATGAATTTCCACCCCTCCCCTTACCTTACCCCTTCTAGAACAAAGATCAACAATTATGGTGCATAGTTATATGTGTCAGTAAAAATAGTGTCAAAATCAAAAATGTAACTATATGGTGTTTTTATTATTTTGGATTTTAATTTCACACCACTCAAACGGCCAAAATAACAAAAAATTGGCGACAATTCTTAGTAAAAATGATGATACTACAACTGATTTTGAGACTATCAAAGATCCTATGGATCGGATTTCTTTCTTTGACATCAGTTTTCTTGCTGTCTCCTCATTTTTTGCTATATATCATTTTATCAACCATATTTTCAATAAATTAATTTTATTTTGGAATACTGACTTTTCTATATGTAGTTATGTGCCTACAGTATTAGGCAACATGTGGTCAGATCCATGGTGATGATACATCAGAAGCCACAAAAAGTTGAAGCCATTCGAAATAATTGCATTCAACCGAGACACGGTGAATAATTTAAGCCGTTTAAACGTCCGACTGGACTGCCACCTCCCGCGTGAATTTGAGTATTCTTGGTTCCGGGGTTTGGAAATAACGTGCAATTTTTTTTGTGATTTCGGTGATTTCGTCATATGATGATATGTCATTAGGAGGGGGGGCGGTTAGAATGAAAGTGCCGGGAAATTGGAGACAGGCCATGACCTTTTAAAGAGGACAATTCCAACAGGGTCATGACTTTTTTATTGATGAACTAACAGGGTCGTTACTTTTTTTATTGATAAACTAACGGGTTCGTGACTTTCTTTTTGGCAGGAAAAGGACGGAATAATGGCTTTTTCAGTCGCATTGACGACATGGTCGTATGACTTTTTTTGAGAAAAAAAGGTTGTGCATGATTTTTTCTGGTCATCCCAGGTAACTGGATCATTGAAATCCATTCATTTTCCATGTTCTCCTTTCAGTAAATATGGACTGCCCCCTTAGTGACGCAGTTAAATTCTCCAAGTTGGCGATCGCTATAAAAGAATATTGAATTGGACGCTTAAAATTGCACGCTTTTTTAAAAACTAGGAACTAATAAATAAAAGTCTACTTCGACCTCAAATAGTCATTTTTTTACTAACTGGGGACATTATTGTAAAAGGAGGTTTATACATCCGACTGAAATGCCTACATGGTTCCAGTGGTCGATCTGGTCCTTTTTCTGAGAATCTTCAAAAATGGTTTAACTCACTCTGTGAAATTCACGGTTTTCGTACGCCGAATATGCGCTGGCGTAGTTAGAGGTGTGCGAAGGTATCAAAAAATTTCTATTGTTTGTACTTTTGTTCTGCTGTTTTAAAGGCTTTTTATGAGCCTTGTTGCTTAAGATTTGATATTAGTGACGTAGGCCGGCGTATTTATATCTTGGTTCGCTACGCCGGTACGTCGGGAAAAAGGCTTGTTAACGCCGGGTATATCTGCCGAAATACCCTTTGATTCCAGACTTGAAATGGTTGGATTTGGGTGATAAAAGCATACATAACGCCATTAAACTCATAGCTGGTGAACCAGTCATCTTCTATAATCATTATTCTACTCCAAAAATGAATGTTCGCTCTACAATAGATGCATTTATGAATACACTGAATACATTCCATATCCACTACTGTGTTCTAGGGTTTGAAAAAGCGTACGTTACGGTCACACTGTGATTGAAATAAGGGAAATTAAAGTCATCGAAGAAGATGTTTCATATCGACTTTAATGCGAGCGAAGCGCGGTTTTTGTAGTTGATTTTCTTATTCAACAATGTTTACATTAATTTTATTTTATTTTACCATTTTCAACCTAATACCTAATGTTACAAATCCTTGAAAAGATCTCTAGCTTTAAACTCTTCCCGCATTGCAGCACAGGCAGCATTGACCTTGGCTTTCAGAATTGAACGATCAGAAGGTCGGAGTATGGTTAGATCATTTAATCTTCGCACACGACTCAGAGGAACATAAGCGAGATTCATTTCAATTCCTTTCATTTCAGTTGGGGGTACTAGATCAACAATTGCTTTAGAAAGAGTTTGACCTTGACTTTTATGTGAAGTTCAACCGAAACGAGGGACAACAGGAAAGTGAGTTCTGTTAATGAAAACTTGCTTCTCTTGATATTTAACACTGAAATGCCCTTTTACTTGAAAAATAGGTAAATGATTTGGCTCCAGACCATCCAACTGTTTCATTGATGTATCATCTACTTCAACCACAATGTAATCGGGAATATGGTTAAGATGATAAAAACCAGCATGTACAGGGAATAACTCTATTTGTTTGAAATGTATTGACTTGACAACGCCTTTTGATCCATTGGTCAAACCTAGTTCGGTAGCAATATTTTTTGTCAAAAACAACGGCATCCCAATAAACAATGGTAGTTCTTGCGGTAACCCTTCAGTTCGAGTGCTTCGGAAATTTGTTATCTTATGAGCCAGATCTCTTGGTATCTTATCTTTTCTCTTTCCTAATGAATCTTGAGATTTTGATACAAATACTTGTTTTTCTCGAGCATGCCACGGTGAAAACAGGCTGTTGATTTCCATGACTAGTTTGTTACCAGGTGATATTATTGGATTGGAAGAAATAGAGTCGACATTAATAGTTTGTCCAACAATTTGCCTTCTTAGAATTTCAATATCTTTATCCGTACATTTCCCCTGTCTCAATCAATTCAGCAAATCTTGATATTCTTTATCTGTTACTCTTATTTGCTCGTCAAGAAATATTATGTGGTTCAACTGTTTCCACAGATTTATTCCGATCTGCTTTGATTTTGAAGCATATATTTTTTCATTTGCCCATCCTGAGTACAAAGTTGCATCTTTAATTGGAGGAAATTGAATGAAATCTCCAAAAAATATAATATTGATACTCCCAAAAGGTAGAGTTGGATTAGAGTGCTTGGCTCGAGTTAGTTTGCTACTTATTTTGGTAAGCTGCCGACAACCTATCATTGACATCTCATCAACTATTATGGTTTCAATATTTTCAACTCGTTTTTCTAATTTTGCCACTGACTTGTAACTGTAACTGAAAAGTGTAGCGTTTGTGTTACCTCCAATGTGCTTTGCAGCTGTACCAGTGTATGTAGTCAATTTTAATTTATGTTTTACTTTTAATTCTTTGTGGAAGTCAACAATAGCTTTTATCACTTGACTTTTTTCTGTGCCACCCGGGTCGCCAACAAATCCTATAATCTGGGACGTGTCCTCTTGGCGTGCTCTTTTTATAACATTGTTTATGCCAGTTTTAAAAGCTACTTCTCGTTTCCTGTTCAATGAATACTTCTAAATGATGTTTAAAGCTATATCATCATAATCCAAGTCATCTGTGACGTCAATAGTAAAGCCAACTCCTATATCATTTGATTCATTAGTAGAAACAATAAAGGTAGGGCCATCAATTTGGAA
>JAUKPT010000994.1:0-11524 GCA_032273505.1 Nanomia bijuga
ATAAAGTTTACCTCGAGGAAAGTTTAAGTTTACCGCGAGGACAGTTAAAATTTACCGCGAGGAAACCGCGAGGAAACCGCGAGGAAACCGCGAGGAAACCGCGAGGAAACTGCGTTAACTTTAACCTGGGTAAAAACAGTAAGGTCCCTTATCCTTTTGACGGTCACATTTTTAAAACTAGAGAGCCAATATAATATTCTTGATGATGTAATTTTCAACCAATGAAACGATAAATTTGTAGACAATCCCTAACATAATAACTATTACATCAACTTCATTTGAATCTGTCTTAATTTTTCAAGTCTATCTGCTTCTTTTGGATGACTAATTTGCAAACTATTTCCTTCAGGAGAATACCTTTCCTTTATCTTCTCTCCATACATAGTCCTCATAATAGCATTCAGTTTCATCTTCTGTTCCAAGTATTCGATACCCCCTAAACAATAATCAAATCCAAGTTTCCCTGCTGATTCATCAGCTTCAAACTCGATCCAATGATTAAGTCGTCTCTGCGTGTATCGAAAACTTGTTATACCGACCAGCATTGTTAAAATTTGAAATGCTGTAACATATAATTTACGTTTTAACATCAAAGTCCCAACCATACTGCTAAATATTGTAGCAATATAAAAGGTAACGGCATGCAAAGTCCTATAACAGAAATGAACATGCTTTATATGTCCTAACTCATGCGCTAATAAGAATTTGATCTGTTCGTCATCAAAAAGAAGGAAATCTTGAAACGCTTGCCCCAAAAGGCAATTGTTCGAGATATTTTTAGATTGAAATGCTATTCCTGCATTGTTGACGTCACCACGACAAGTGTATGTTGTATTACGAGAGATACCAATAACACCACCGCCAGGTAAACTTAAACATCCTCCGCTAACTGTAGAGAAACCGTTATTATAAAACAAATGAATTTTGTTCTGCTCAACGTCCATTTGCGTACAGACCTCTTTTAATAATCTGTTATGTCTCTCGATAGGTGTTAGTTGAGGTACTGCGCACATAGGCTCGATTATCTGTCTTGGGAATACATGTGGCAGAGTGTTATAACCAACTACGGTAAGACCTCCAAGGCCAACAAGGACTCGTACGACACGAATATTTCTCATTACTTAATATCAAAAAGATTGAGGACCTGTTTATTGTCTTATTTTAATATTTTCAAATCTAATGCATTTTGTTTTTATTGTTTCTAAATGATAAGGAAAAAGATTATTAACAAACATGGGCCATTTCATGTTATCGGTGCAGCAACAGGCACGTACCTGTCTATCAAAATTTAGGGAAGCAATAAAAAATTTAAGGGGGGGGGGATTGTAATAATAAACAAAAAAATTGAGTAAATTTAAACACATTTCATGATTTTAGATATTTTGAAGATTTTAGTTACTGGAATGGGGGAAGTTTGTTATCAAAAATTCCCCTCCTCAGCTACGTGTTTGTGCTGCAAGTGGTATAACTTGAAAAAAGAGTGATAGGTAGGGTAAGGTAGGGTAGGATAGAAAAGGGCACAATGCAACGTTTCTTCCAAAAGTTCATGAAATCATTTGGCAAAAGTCCTCTCATAGACTACTTATGGTAATGTCCTGATCCATACCGGTTTATGCCTGATAGAAGATAAAAATGCATTATGCATGAAATGCTAGCATATACCAGTGTGGAATTGCTTATAATTATTGGATAAAATATAATACATTCCTTTATAAAAAGTCATCGCTCATGATAGATTAACTCAAGTACAAAATACAACAGGACTTATAAAATATTTTAGATTAAAACGTTGTGCTAAGATCTAAATCCATTGCACAATGTTTATAGTTTTATTTATAATTGCACATTTTCCATTATCTCTGATAAATCATAAGGCACCCAATTAATTAATTAATAAATTAATTAAACAAACTTATTTTAGTCACAGTTTAAAATAAAATAAAATAAAATAATTTAGAAATCCCTTTGAGAAGGAAAAACAACCTTCCCTTAATTTTAAGATTACTGGAAAAAAAATACCAATGTTTCAAAAAAAAACAAAAACGACGAGAATCATTAGGGAATTACTACATCAAGAATCTGATTGGTTCAATTCATTATTTGATTTTTGTTAAAACTAAAACTTATGATGAATTCCTTAAGTGAACCAATCAAAATCTTTGCGATGTAATTTCCAACCAATCAAATGGAAGGTTTAACTATAATTCTTAGACAATCCCTTACCATGAAACAAGCTTGTGGATCATATCTCGAAAGTACGGTAATTCAAACTTATAATCTTAATAGAAGAAGAGAATTAATCATCACTCGATTAGTACATCCTTCTCTAAGGGTGCCAAAAATGACAAGCAAACACCAGCAGGAAACCTCAATGGGGTTAAAAACTCGATGAAGAAATGTTTTCTATACATGTGTGTCACTTTGTTTCGCATAACAAAGACACCCTATTGTTATAGTTGATATCATGCATCTTTGAAAACTCCATGTGAATTGTCTGTGAGAATTAGACAATATAGATTAATGAGATCAATTATCAAATTAATGGTCAATTAAGCCAATAAGATGGGGATATGACTTCCTGTGTAATTTCACGATAGAACTATGATGTAAATGAATCTTTAAAAGAGAAGGAAGTTGGATACTCAGGTTAGGAATCGCTGTTACCAAATCTTTGAGCTATTTTGATTGATTAAAACTTACAGCATCAAGAAGCTGATTGGTTCAAAATTTAAATGTCACAATTTGATGTTTTGTTAAAATCAAAATTACAATCATTAATAATGATGATGTAGATTTCAACAAATCAAAAGCATAGTGGGCAGAGGGGTGTCAGCCTCCCCCCCTTCCTACAGAACCCTCATCCCCCAGCAATATGGTATGTTTTTTTCTCATATTATACCACTGCAAAGAAACCGCTTTTTTAGTATTTTCTAAAAAGACTAAAACGAGATCAATTTTACTCAATGGATCTTAAATCAAATCTTGACTGGTTAACAATTCATGCCCTATTAAATCCAGTGTTTTATCAAGCTTTACATATTCAATACCTGGTTCTAATCATACCAGAAAAATGACTAATCCCAATTAGGGCAAATAAATTCCATTTTGCCAAAATTTGGATCAGAAATAGTTTCCTTTAAAAATCAGTGTTCATTCCTAATTATAGAGTTCATCTAAGGATATCATAATGGCATAGTACTAATAAAACCTATGATGGAAAATCACAACTTTTATTAACTGTAATTAAGTGACTGATTGACATAAAAGAGTCCACCCCCACCACCACCATCAAGCTTAGTCTAAAAAGGACATAGCTAATTTATAAAAAAAATGAATTTAGAAGCATGACGACAGTGTGATTCATGACCTACTATACACATGATTTATAACTATTCGTGTCCATACTATTATAGATAATATGCTACGTGGGAACAAATCAAAATTCTAATCATCTAAATCATGCATAGACAAAGATTGGAAATGGTTTCCTGCCCAACCTCAAAATAAAAATAGGGTCTTAAAAGAAAGTGAATGTAGCATCATTAATGCTTTGTTAAACAAGGTATTTCAGGGTTCTCAAAGGAAATTTCAGGGCAAAAATATAAATGTTTTTTAATGTACACTTTTATTGACCTTATTAATGAGAAATACTGTGCATATTTTGAATGACAGCGTTTCCCACTTTCTAATACTTTTAATTTTCACGTGCATTTTTCAAATAATTTTGCAGGGGAAAATCAGCCCCCCCTACAGCCCCTTTCTATTTTCAAATTTTACTTTCCCCTTTCTGAAAATGCCCCCTTTGATGAAAATTCAGGAGGTTTTCCCCCCTTTTTACAAAGGGGGAGGTTCTAACTTTGAATGAAAAAGCCACAGAAAAGATTTTGAAATATTCTAAAACAATCATAAGAAAAAAGAGATTAAGAAAAAGATTAAATCTAGAAAACTATTTTTCCATTAAACTTCTCAAAAAATAAAATTCATTCCATTCTTCTATTTACAAAAATAATACGTATACAAACACTTCTAAACGAAATTTCTTTTTTGTTAAAAAATATACATATAAACAAATAAACAAAATATACAAATAATATACCAATAAGCTTAACTTTATGACAATTCCACAACCTGTTACTAAAATCGCAGTCACAAACACATCTTATTTTCATTATCATTATCTGAATGAAATGACTTGTAACTGCTTTGAAGTGATACCAGTACATTTTTTTTTATTCTTTGCTGAAATAACATAGCTTTGGCTGAAAATTTATTTGTTGAAACAAAATTTTGTTAGTTAATGCAACAAGGCAAATTCTAGAGAAAAAGAGATGGTTGCATTTGACGCAAAAAATGGCCTTTTTACCTTCCTCCTTATTCTGAGAGTTTTTTTTAACAAATCACGAAAATTCATTAATTTGAAAGAAGCGACCTCGAACAAGAATCTCCATCATAGAGTAGCTACTAATTTTAAGAAAAATGAAAGAATTGATGAAACCTCAATGACCTACATGATGTACAAAACAAATGTTAAAATGTTTCTAATTAAAAAATATATCTTCTAAAATGAATTGAACACTTTTTTTTAATTTTTATCAAAATAATAAATATCCTATAAAAAATAAGCAGATAAAATAATATCATATGCAGTTAATATGCTAAAAAATAACAGTAATCTGCAAATTTCTGTTGAAACAAAATGTTTCTATAAACTTTAATACTTCAAAATATCATTAAATATCATTTATTTTTCTTCTTTAACATCATTCAATTTTCTTTAACTTCATTTAATCTGCACCACACGAAAACCATTTTGTTCATTTTCAGATAAGAGTATCGAAAGAAATTGATCATAATAAAACCTTGTATTTTCTAGTCTTGATAACAAAAACTTTAAAACAGTGTTTTCACTACTAGAAGATACACTGAGTTGAACAAGTTCCGATTTAGTAATTATTCCTTTACGAATGTGAAGCTGAATTTCATACTCATCACCATTGCTAAATTTCACAATATTCGATGTAGTGAATACTGGTGTTTTCTGGTAAATCCAACTCCAGTCTTTCAGATTCTCCACTCTCGCAACGACACTCTTAAACTCTAATGGATCAATAAAACATAAATCAGATGATGTAAATTGCGAATAAGATTTACAGTAACTGTCAGCAAAGAGTTCACATAGAGTTGTAAAATCATATTTCTCACAAAACAAGTTTGCTGTAGGTGACGGGCAACTTTGCGTAGCATTCGTTTCAACTTCACCAAATGAGCGTGTCAGTAAATTTGATATTAAAGCCATGTCAGTGTCGCATAATAATGTACAATGATGATACGCTGTTTTGATACCTAGTTTAGCAGCAGTGCCAGATACTTTATATTTATCGTCAAATAGTATATCATCTTTATCATTATATCTTAAATCAAGATCATAAGCGCTGGTTAATGTTTTTATAATAAACCCCAAATTCTCTTTCCTGTCATATGACTTGCGATCAGTGAAAAATGTCAAGTTTATATTTCCCATATCATGGTAAACAGTACCGCCACCACTCTGACGTCGACAGATGGAAATATTTTTCATCTCAGCCAAGTCCATGTTGACTTCAAGCCATGGATTCTGATGCCTCCCGATAACAACACTTGGCTTATTTCTCCATAAAAATAGAAAGCGTTGTTGTTTATCGAATAATATCTTTTCGTAAACATATTCTTCAAATGCTAGGTTTTCAAATGGACAGTTCGATTTTGATACAAGGACTTGTACAGGTTGTTTTAGAAGATTTGATGATGCCTTTCGGACAGGACGACAGTAGTATTGGTTCGTGGTATATTGTAGTATCTTCCTAGTTATTGGCTGGTGGCGTGAGAGCCACTTCATGGTGTAACTGACTAAACATAATAGAAAAGTCGGAGTACAATTATAATCAATTCATTGTCTAGCATTGTCAACAACATTGAGAAAATAGGGTTTATTAACCCTATCCAGACTGGGGGAGATCAAATACAGAAACTAAATCAAAAGATGGAGTATCAAGGTATGAAAGATTACCACTCCCACCCCTACTACGCTGTAAGCCCACCGCTTCATGATATAATTCAGACAATCTTTAATGTGCTTGTGGTGCGATAAAAACAAAACAAGTATTATAACTATTGCCAAAGAAACCCTCATAGGGTTTAAGACATTCATAACACATTGATTCCTAAAACAATTGTTTAACCAAGAGTACACTGCATCTCAAGCTTGTCTAAATAGATAAATTATACTACAAGAATCAAAAAAGTAAGCTAAATGTTTTTCAAATGAAGATTGAGTGCACAGTGGCGATTCTATTCTATCTTCCCTTGCCCCTGCTTTGCCCCCTGAGAATTTTTTCTTCCTGAATTTTTTTCATATATTAGAATTTTTTTTTCTTCCATGTTTTCATTATATTATAAGACTCTCTCCACAACACTCAATATATTTTTCCATTGTTATACAAATATTTTCCTCCTTCAAACAACTTTCAAGAGGCTTGATTTAGCCAATCTAGAGTGGACGATTTTCAAAATTTTCTTGAACGTCGTTGCCAACCATGCTGTGCCTTATTCGTCACAATATTATATTTTCTTAGCCCCCCTCACAACATTAAGGAAAGCTGCATACTTTAGTTATGTATTGATATTTTGCTTTTTATAATTGTAAAAATTTAATACTCTCTCGTTTTAAAGAAATATTTCTTGCCCCTAACTGCCCCCCCCCCCGAGAAAATATTTCATAATTCATGTGTCTGAGTGCTCACACATCAAATTCTTTTTAAATCAGATCTTCTTAAAATTTGGTAGTGGTGGATTATATTGGTCATTCTTTTAAAATAATTTTCAAAATATTCTTTTTTCTATCCCCCAATTGAAATGCTTTAAAATTGCCTAAAAGGGCAATTTTACATTTGTTAAGCTAAAATGGAAAAAGAAAAAAACATTAATTGAAAGAGCTTTTCTTAAAAATTCAGGGGAGGATTGGAGGGGAGAGAAAGGGAGGGGAAGAATCAAAAGGTAATACAATAATTCGTATCATAAAGCATCTTTTTCATGAGATAAATTAAAAAACAATTACATACAACAAGGCAAATAAATACTAAAGTCGAGAATAGGCGATTGCGTGAATGGGTGAAACGAGATAGAAGATTTAAATGAAGAAAAGTGTAGATGAATGAGAATCATTTTTTATACCTCATAATAAATTATCTTTTTCATCTTGTGCACAATTACTTTCAAATGTTGTAAGTTTTTATTACGATGATGGTTAAAACTAATTAAAATGCATCATTCTAACAACTTTATCTTACTAATTTTTATTCATAAAATAATTTATGATGATGAAGTTATTAAATATAATAAAGAAGAAAATATTTAAAATGAATTAGACCCATAACATTCATTTATGAATAGTTATGTTTAGGTAGAAAAAGATAGAACTTCAAATTTCAAACCCATCATAAATCAATTCTGTGATTTCTATGATTTTCTTGGGTGATATACACAATATAGGACAATATGAGGACTATTCAACAAAATTTGACAAATATCAAATACTGACATTTTGCCATATATCGTCGGACATTATGAGATGATATAGAGCTTTCAATAAAGAGGATCCTTAAATCTGGCTTAATATCCTTTTAAAAAATATCTATTTCACAGTCAAAATTTTGTATTCTAGCCAAGAACACTAATAATAATTGAAATACTTCTACAATAATCTGAATTTTAAATTAAAAATTGAAAAATAAAAGTTAGCTAATTTTCTAAAAACCTCCACGAGTAACTAAGTCCTTATATCCTAAATCATCTACCTGAGTTTCTGTAGTCGCTTGAGAAACATTCTCTTTCAGTTTAGGAGGATTAATACCAAGCAATCCACAGATCTCATTGCGTACTGGTCGAATATTTTCAAGTTTATCATCCCATGCTACCTCAACCAACTTACAGCTGATATCATCAACTACATCTTCAGAAATCAGATCATCATAAGTAACAAAGATGGTATAAAGCTGTTCAGCAGTTGCTTTTCTTATTCGAGGATATTTGTGGCACAATAACAACATGAGCTGCGTTAAACATTTCTTTCGAATGTCACCTTCGAACGGAACTAAACCACAAAAGACGTTAATGCTTGCCAGTAGTTTCTTGACATCACCACATTTACGTGTTATTTCTTTAATCAATAAAAAGGCATTGAGTGGAAATGTTGAACTCTTCTCCACAGTATTGTATATGTCAAGTGAACCTGCAGATAATAAAGTATCGAGAAGTTTAAGCATCGGCACAATAATTCTGTCATTTTTCTGATGGGTTTGAAGTATAGCTAAAAGATTGTTTGTAACTGTATCCATTGCTGTGATATCTTCTTGGTAAATTGATAAAAACTCAAGTAAAGAGTCAGAAGCTGCTCTTACTAAAGATTCAGTTAAGCCACCAGCACTTATTGTTATACCAAGCAAAATCGAATATTGATATTTTTTTAAGTGTAAAAGTTTTGTTATTGCTGGAAAACCATCTGATGGTGATGCCCAATTCAAAGAGTCAATACAAGAAGCAGGTAAAATGCTTATCATTTCTTCCCGTTGTGGTATAGAGGGAATCACAGGGACGTGATGAATCATACGTAGAAGAAGATTTCCAGCATGTCCTCGCATACGATCAATTTTCTCTGAAGCTTGTTGCATCAGGCGGCATATTGTTTTGTACGAAACATCAGCGTTAATTAAAGAAATGTTTTCTTTCACTAATAGGAAAAACAAACCACATAAGCCTGTTAATGCAACCTCTCTTACCCAAGCGCCAACATCTCCACGACTATCTAAGGTATAATCTCCAGTGCAGTTCAAAAAACATGCATTGATTTGTTCATAGAAATTTGATAAAAGTCCAGATTCTGTCTGAAGAATAACCGAAAGTTTTGTGATGGACTTTACTGAATTGCGCCGCGCTTCAGCAAATATACCAGCATTAACTTTATCTTCATCAACAACACAACAATTGATTAAAGAATTAATTATCTGTTTTGCATTGTCCAATTGCATCATAAATGGAGGAAACTCACCCATTGCTAAGGCAAATCCCATCCTTTCAAATTTCAATGCAGACTTTAATTTTATACAATATCTCTCTATTATGTCTTTAACATTAAAGTGTTGTGAATTGTTTACATATTGGACAAGAAATGGAGAAAGTGATTGAATTGCAGAGTCCTGTACACTTTCGATTGTATGTGGAAGGGTATCTTCGATAACAAACAACCAATCATCCAGAACACTGTTGTCATCAATAAAAACTTTTGACAACGATACTTTTTCGATTAATTTACAAACAGCCACTCTCATCAACTCACCGCTGTAACCCTTGAACTTATTTGCTGCACGCAATGTAGCAGCCAAAGACTTGATGCCATTAATCATTTCAGCTGATAGTTCGAACTCTTTGCCATTTGAAACATTCAGAGTAAACAGCGCATGTATGATTTCAGCCATTGAAAGAATTGCACCATGTTTAGTGCAGAGATCAAGTGTGGATGTTTGCTCTAAAAGATATGGTAGAACTGTTTCACACATGAAATCAGGAGCGACAAGGGTTAGTTTTGAAAATGCATGAGAGACTTGCTCACGTACGTTGGCATCCCAATGGGCAATCATAACATGCTGCAGATGATCGATCAATGGCTCAGTATACTCAGAAAACTTTGCGATGAATACACTTAACACATAGTAACAATTTTGGCGGTTTCCGACAGCAAAATAGTCGCATGTTGTTACAATATCAATTCCATGAGGAAAAGTACCTTGTCTTCCAACATTCTCTTGAAATGCAGCTGATGCAGCCCTACGACAGTTGACTTCTCTGTCAAATATGGTTGTTATAAGAAGAGAAGTGGCTATATCAACAACAAAGGGTTTTATTTGAGAAGGTTCATAAGCTCTCGCAAAAGCCCAACACACATAACATGCAGCATCACGGACATGTGAACCAACACTATAAGAGCCTCTACGTTCATCATATTTCAATGCCTTTAGTATTATGGGAACAACATCATTTAAGCGTGAAGGTAAAAGAAGACCTCTTCTTCCTAACTCAGCAATGGCAAGACATCCACCATGCCACGCTCCATCGACTTCCGTGTATTGAAATAATTCTAACATTGAAGCTAAAACTTCATCAGCAAGTTCTTCTGGTAAGCGACCAGTGATTCGTCCGATGCCTTTTGCTGTTGTCCAACGTACAACAGTATCTTTATCTTTCAAACAAACAATTAACATTTCAATGATCTGTTCGACTTCTTCAGCAATATCAAAATCTTCATCTAATATTTCCTCTTCTTGTTTCACTTCATCATCAACTTCCATAAGTTTACTTTCATCTTTATTGATGTCTGAATATTTCTCCAGATTCTGTTCTAAAGAACGATTTCCACGCTGGTATCTCCAAGAAGCAACTTTAGGAACTAAAAACACCAATCCAACCCTTTGAATAAGTTTTGCAGCTAATTTTCGAATAAGTGTATTATCAATTTCTAAAACATTCAAAGATGATACACACTCAAAGACTTGTGGAGCATAAGGAAGTAAATCTTCTCTTCTGCCGTATTTAAATATTTGAGCTAACGTAGACAGTAAACCAGTAATGGCATTCATCCCTGTCATTGTTATTTGATCAGCTGACTTAAGCATTTCAATAGTTTGCTGGATGAATTTACATAATTTTACAGCTTTAACATCTGGTCGAGTAAGAAATTTTGCAGCCAGGTATGCAGCAGCATCTTTGCATTTGTCAGAAACATCAAGATACAAAACAATTGAATCTAATATTCTATTTACAATTTTGTCATGTTCTTCCACATTTGATGAACCGTCCAGACGTGATAAATCAAATGGTATGATACATATAATCGCAAGCCATAACAATAAGATGTAACGAGTCTCCCAAGTTTCGTAATTTTTTGGTGATTGCTCTTTCAGTAATTTGAGAACAAACTCGAGATCAGCCACTTCATGTGAAAAGACACGAATCGTGTTCTTATATCCTCGTACTTTTGTAAACAAATATAGATACTTGAATGCTTGATGAAAAGCACTTTTTGAAATTGATGGATCGCGTATTAAATTCAATAATTTCGTTATCATTTCTTCAAGATAAGGATCCATTAAATGTGATTGTTCTTGATAGAGACCCAAAATAACTGATAATTTTTCCAGATCAGATTCAAGAGCAATTTGATCAGACGAATGCTTAACAAGCTGGTCGATGATATTTGTAACTTCTTCCACTTGGAAATGTTCTAATGTATAAGTTAAAATGTTTTCTTCCTCTTCCATCTTGATATTTTTTATGCACCTAAAAACAAATAGAAAATAAGGTTTTGTCTACAAATTATAGGTAAATTTTGCCATTTTATTGGTTGAAAATTACACAATCATGAATCTTATTGGTTGATTTCAAAATGTCATTATTTAATGTTCTGTTGAACTCAAAAATCATGATAAAATTATTA